>JAOPHQ010006537.1:0-25000 GCA_030340625.1 Merluccius polli
GAGTGCATTGTCAGACTTTTGTTTGTACAAAGTTTTTGTTCTGTCAACTTTTATAGATTGTTGTTCAAGTGTCAGTACTACAGTTCACTAAGTCTTATCACTGAGTTTGTGTTAGATGGTTAACGACAAAATATGTAGAGAAAAAAATGGCATTCCTGATAACAGTGTTGTTCAATGGTGACACTCTGACAAAAATGACAACTTCCAACTTCAGGACATTTCTACTTCCAACTTCCAAATCTACACATGTTCAATGGTGACACTCTGACAAAAATGACAACTTCCAACTTCAGGACACATATAGCTACTTCCAACTTCCAAATTGTAGACATGAACCGATTGCTGAGTGTATGAATAAATTTTGAATTAGCTTCCAAATCGCTGATGTTTGGTTTTAACATGGTACACTACTGCCCCTAGAGTTTTCCGAATTTTACTTCCAAATCCAGACATTCATTTTTTTCGACTCAGTGGTGCCCCCTTTTGCATGGGAGTTCGATTTTCCAAATTCCAAATTCAGCTTCCAACTTCCATCTTCCATCTTCCAACTTCCATTTACAACTTCCAGATTCCAACTTCCAAGTTCCGAATCTACATATGTTCAATGGTGGCACTTAGACAAAAATTCCAAAATGGACAGTGTACGGTGGGGGTGAATTTGGGCTTTCCAAATCGGCTATACAAACCCATGTTAAATCGGCTCCAAACCCTAACCCTAACCCTCTAACCCTAACCCTAACCCTAACCCTAACCCTCTAACCCTCTAACCCTAACCCTAACCCTAACCCTAACCCTAACCCTCTAACCCTAACCCTAACCCTAACCCTAATTTGTATGTCACAAAATGTGGGTACCAATCGACTCCAAATGCTCCGAAACGTACTCCTATACACTTTCTGTGGGCACTTTTTTTGGAACACACTTTGGACTTAGAACAATTTTTGATTTTCCCCATTCGTTTCAATGGGGAAACTTTAAACGGCTATATCTCCGGAACCAAAGGTCATGGCGACTTCTAAGTGGGTGGCGTCAGACCTAATTCGTGGTCTCTGAACACGCCTGAGGTGGTCCCATGTCGATCCCCCTTTCCGTTCCGGAGATCTGGCAAAAAAAAACAAAAAAAAACGGCCGTATCTCCGGAACCGGAAGTCATGGAGACTTGGGGGTGGGCTCATTGTGATTTTTAGGCCTCATTTAGGGGGGGTAGAACTTGGTTTCATCCACATGGGATATTCCTATCTGAAGATATTCGCATGTGGGTAGGGGTACCCATTACCTCGCTGAGCCTGTAACCTAACCCTAACCCTAACCCTAACCCTAACCATGTATCTAGCACTTTCCTATCTCGAGTTATTCCCGATAGTATCACTTCGAAAATGGTGATTTTTCTATCTCGGGAACCGTAAGTCCTAGAACCTTGCGGATGGTTCCAAACTGTCCGGAACGGCCTACTTAGTGGGCATAGAAAGTGGTTTGAAGTCGATCGGACTTACCGTTCTCGAGTTATTCCCGATAGTATCACTTCGAGTGGTTTTCATCCCCATACCTAACCCTAACCCTAACCCTAACCCTAACCCTAACCCTAACCCTCTAACCCTAACCCTAACCCTAACCCTAACCCTAACCCTCTAACCCTCTAACCCTAACCCTAACCCTAACCCTAACCCTAACCCTCTAACCCTAACCCTAACCCTAACCCTAATTTGTATGTCACAAAATGTGGGTACCAATCGACTCCAAATGCTCCGAAACGTACTCCTATACACTTTCTGTGGGCACTTTTTTTGGAACACACTTTGGACTTAGAACAATTTTTGATTTTCCCCATTCGTTTCAATGGGGAAACTTTAAACGGCTATATCTCCGGAACCAAAGGTCATGGCGACTTCTAAGTGGGTGGCGTCAGACCTAATTCGTGGTCTCTGAACACGCCTGAGGTGGTCCCATGTCGATCCCCCTTTCCGTTCCGGAGATCTGGCAAAAAAAACAAAAAAAACGGCCGTATCTCCGGAACCGGAAGTCATGGAGACTTGGGGGTGGGCTCATTGTGATTTTTAGGCCTCATTTAGGGGGGGTAGAACTTGGTTTCATCCACATGGGATATTCCTATCTGAAGATATTCGCATGTGGGTAGGGGTACCCATTACCTCGCTGAGCCTGTAACCTAACCCTAACCCTAACCCTAACCCTAACCATGTATCTAGCACTTTCCTATCTCGAGTTATTCCCGATAGTATCACTTCGAAAATGGTGATTTTTCTATCTCGGGAACCGTAAGTCCTAGAACCTTGCGGATGGTTCCAAACTGTCCGGAACGGCCTACTTAGTGGGCATAGAAAGTGGTTTGAAGTCGATCGGACTTACCGTTCTCGAGTTATTCCCGATAGTATCACTTCGAGTGGTTTTCATCCCCATACCTAACCCTAACCCTAACCCTAACCCTAACCCTAACCCTAACCCTAACCCTACTCCTATACACTTTCTGTGGGCACTTTTTTTGGAACACACTTTGGACTTAGAACAATTTTTGATTTTCCCCATTCGTTTCAATGGGGAAACTTTAAACGGCTATATCTCCGGAACCAAAGGTCATGGCGACTTCTAAGTGGGTGGCGTCAGACCTAATTCGTGGTCTCTGAACACGCCTGAGGTGGTCCCATGTCGATCCCCCTTTCCGTTCCGGAGATATGGCAAAAAAAACAAAAAAAACGGCCGTATCTCCGGAACCGGAAGTCATGGAGACTTGGGGGTGGGCTCATTGTGATTTTTAGGCCTCATTTAGGGGGGGTAGAACTTGGTTTCATCCACATGGGATATTCCTATCTGAAGATATTCGCATGTGGGTAGGGGTACCCATTACCTCGCTGAGCCTGTAACCTAACCCTAACCCTAACCCTAACCCTAACCCTAACCCTAACCCTAACCCTAACCCTAACCCATCCCCCATTCAACTGCCCAGTCGTCGGACGAGGTGGGGGGGGTCATCGAGATAACTTATACAAACCTAACCCTAACCCTAACCCTAACCCTAACCCTCTAACCCTCTAACCCTAACCCTAACCCTAACCCCTAACCCTAACCCCATACCTAACCCTAACCCTAACCCTAACCCTTTAACCCTATAGCCCTATAACCCTATAACCTAACCCTAACCCTAACCCTAAACACTTAGGAAAATTTTCATCACATCATATGACATGATACTTTTTGGAATAACTCCGGAACTATAAGTCCCACATGGGAGCTTGAGGTATCCTCGGATGCGCCTTCCCAAGACGCTTCTATGGATACCAGAACCATGTATCTAGCACTTTCCTATCTCGAGTTATTCCCGATAGTATCACTTCGAAAATGGTGATTTTTCTATCTCGGGAACCGTAAGTCCTAGAACCTTGCGGATGGTTCCAAACTGTCCGGAACGGCCTACTTAGTGGGCATAGAAAGTGGTTTGAAGTCGATCGGACTTACCGTTCTCGAGTTATTCCCGATAGTATCACTTCGAGTGGTTTTCATCCCCATACCTAACCCTAACCCTAACCCTAACCCTAACCCTAACCCTAATTAGGGTTTGAACCCTAACCTCAGTCTGATTTTGGAAGGTGGAATTTGGAAGTTGGAAGTTGAGGGGCTGATTTTGGAAGGTATTTTTCATAAATTCCCAGAAAGGTTACAGTACAAAAGGTTAGGGTTTAAGGTTAGGGTTCGTCAACCCTAACCCTAGAAAAATATTTTCAAAACTCTGTCATTTGTTTCCTCTGAGTTATAGTGCTTTGAAAAAACGTTGCAATTCCACCAATGACCATGCAAAATTCGGGGGCGCTAGTCCAAATCTTTATTTGGAAGTTGGAAGTTGGAAGTTGGAAGTGCCTTTAATTTGGAAGTGGATTTTTCACCACCAGGGGGCAGATGGATTTTATGCTGAATTTGGAAGTTGGAAGTGCCTTTAATTTGGAAGTGGATTGAACATATGTAGATTTGGAAGTTGGAAGTTGTCATTTTTGTCAGAGTGTCACCATTGAACATATGTAGATTTGGAAGTTGGAAGTAGGTAAATGTCCTGAATTTGGAAGTTGGAAGTGCCTTTAATTTGGAAGTGGATTGAACATATGTAGATTTGGAAGTTGGAAGTTGTCATTTTTGTCAGAGTGTCACCATTGAACATATGTAGATTTGGAAGTTGGAAGTAGGTAAATGTCCTGAAGTTGGAAGTTGGAAGTTTTGTCAGAGTGTCACCATTGAACATGTGTAGATTTGGAAGTTGGAAGTTGTCATTTTTGTAACATTAATAATAATCACACATTAGTCATATTTTTATGAAGTCATTTATTAAAAATAATAAACAATATTAAAAATATTAAGGTTCAGGTCCAGCAAAGGATGACACAAGTGTGACGGCTTCATCACTCTCAGCGGTGTCACTGATTTCCATCTCAACCTCACTCTCTCCATTATGGACCATGTCAATAACATCCCGCACACTGTATCGCGGCTCTCTCCTTGCTGGTGGCATTCTGAAAATAAAATATCAATTAATTAACATGTATATATATATATATATATATATATGTTTTATATATTGTAGTACATAACCTGAAGGAATAGATAGGGTGGTGGACCAAGTGCTCCAGGCAGACAATACTGTCTGCCTGGTAAGTCGCTTTGGACAAAAGCGTCTGCTAAATTCCCTACATGTAAATGTAAATGCGTGTATGTATGTATGTATGTGTGTGTGTGTGTGTGTGTGTGTTGTATTGAGACTCACTGTCTGTTATGTTTTGTATGGAAAGAGACAAGAGAATGTTTTCAAAAGAAATGTTTTCTAAAATATGATCAATAATGTGTAAACCATCAACATGGAGAATATAGAAGGGGGATATAAAACTAAAATATGGCTTTGGGTTTCAGATACATTTTCTGATGTATTATTGATTTATTTTTGACCTACTTCCAAATTCAAAATTGTAGACATGAACCAATTGCTGTTGGTGGACTTAGACTATACATTGATTTTTAATGAACTTCAGGACATTTACCTAATTCCAACTTCCAAATCTACATATGTTCAATGGTGACACTGACAAAAATGACAACTTCCAGATTGCAACTTCCAACTTCCAGCTTCCAACTTCCATTTCCAGCTTCCAGAATCCAACTTCCAACTTCCAAATCTACATATGTTCAATGGTGACACTCTGACAAAACTTCCAACTTCCAAATCTACATATGTTCAATGGTGACACTCTGACAAAACTTCCAACTTCCAAATCTACATATGTTCAATGGTGACACTCTGACAAAACTTCCAACTTCCAAATCTACATATGTTCAATGGTGACACTCTGACAAAACTTCCAACTTCCAAATCTACATATGTTCAATGGTGACACTGACAAAAATGACAACTTCCAGATTGCAACTTCCAACTTCCAGCTTCCAACTTCCATTTCCAGCTTCCAGAATCCAACTTCCAACTTCCAAATCTACATATGTTCAATGGTGACACTGACAAAAATGACAACTTCCAGATTGCAACTTCCAACTTCCAGCTTCCAACTTCCATTTCCAGCTTCCAGAATCCAACTTCCAACTTCCAAATCTACATATGTTCAATGGTGACACTGACAAAAATGACAACTTCCAGATTGCAACTTCCAACTTCCAGCTTCCAACTTCCATTTCCAGCTTCCAGAATCCAACTTCCAACTTCCAAATCTACATATGTTCAATGTTGACACTCTGACAAAACTTCCAACTTCCAAATCTACATATGTTCAATGGTGACACTCTGACAAAACTTCCAACTTCCAAATCTACATATGTTCAATGGTGACACTCTGACAAAACTTCCAACTTCCAAATCTACATATGTTCAATGGTGACACTCTGACAAAACTTCCAACTTCCAAATCTACATATGTTCAATGGTGACACTCTGACAAAACTTCCAACTTCCAAATCTACATATGTTCAATGGTGACACTCTGACAGAACTTCCAACTTCCAGATTCGGTACCCCTCTCCTTTTTGGAAGCGGGGATTCCAACTTCCAACTTCCAAATCTACACATGTTCAATGGTGACACTCTGACAAAAATGACAACTTCCAGATTGCAACTTCCAACTTCCATTTCCAGCTTCCAACTTCCATTTCCAGAATCCAACTTCCAACTTCCAAATCTACATATGTTCAATGGTGACACTGACAAAAATGACAACTTCCAGATTGCAACTTCCAACTTCCAGCTTCCAACTTCCATTTCCAGCTTCCAGAATCCAACTTCCAACTTCCAAATCTACATATGTTCAATGGTGACACTCTGACAAAACTTCCAACTTCCAAATCTACATATGTTCAATGGTGACACTCTGACACAACTTCCAACTTCCAAATCTACATATGTTCAATGGTGACACTCTGACAGAACTTCCAACTTCCAGATTCGGTACCCCTCTCCTTTTTGGAAGCGGGGCTAAACGATGACTGAGTTCTGAAAAGGAGCCATTTCCTCTGCAGGCGCGTTCACCATCCCTAACATAGCCCAGAGTCTTATTTTGTGGCATTTCTGTCTTTTCATTGTGGAATGGTAGACACTTCCAGATTGGGTAGGTCAAACTTTGAACCCTTATAACTTTGTGAAAGAAAGGCCTAGAGGCATGAGGCCAAGTGTTTTGGAAAGGTCTGAATGAGCTCTTCCCAGCATATGTCGTCATCAAGAGATGGCACTAGTTCTTGATATAGAAATCAAATTTGGAACACTTTGCAAAACGAAAAGTTAAATTGGACTCTGCAGGCGTGTTCGCCATCCCTGAAATAGCCCAGTGTCTTATTTTGGGGCATTTCTGTTGTTTCATTGTGGAATGGTTTTCACTTCCACATTCGGTACCCCTCTCCTTTTGGAAGCGGGGCTAAACCATGACTGAGTTCTGAAAATGAGCCATTTCCTCTGCAGGCGCGTTCACCATCCCTAAAATAGCCCAGAGTCTTATTTTGGGGCATTTCTGTCTTTTCATTGTGGAACGGTAGACACTTCCAGATTGGGTACTCCGCTCATTTTGGAAGGCCTCACTTGACCTATTGACATTTGGGAAGCGTTCAACGGTGCCGCTCTGTCATCTTAAGAGGCTGAAGCTCCAAACTTATAGCCAAAGGAGAAGGTTGTTGGTGCTACAACATACCTCAAGTTCGGACAGAAAAACCATTTCCTTGGCTTTTTACAGAGGGTGAAAGGTGCTTCCAAAAGGCAATATAAGTGAATGGGGAAAACGCTAACCTGCTCATTGTGTGACCTTTCGAGATAGCGAGAGGTTCCAAAACGCATTCACGTGTCCATCTTGTTCCCATGAACGACATATGCGACAGTCTGCCTTTTTCACCCAACAGAAAAAAAGAAATTCCTTGTTTAGTTTCACTTCCAGATTGGGTACTCCGCTCATTTTGGAAGGCCTCATTTGACCTATTGACATTTGGGAAGCGTTCAACGGTGCCGCTCTGCCATCTTAAGAGGCTGAAGCTCCAAACTTATAGCCAAAGGAGAAGGTTGTTGGTGCTACAACATACCTCAAGTTCGGACAGAAAAACCATTTCCTTGGCTTTTTACAGAGGGTGAAAGGTGCTTCCAAAAGGCAATATAAGTGACTGGGGAAAACCCTAACCTACTAATTTCGTGAACTTTCGAGATAGCGAGTGGTACCAAAACGCATACACGCGTCCCTCTTGTTCCCATGAACGACATATGCGACAGTCGGCCTTTTTCACCCAACAGAAAAAAAATTCCCTGTTAAGGTCACTTTTTCCATCAGAACTACTCAGAAGTGTAGCCCCCAAGTGCTTCTCGCTCAGCATTTGGTCAAGAGACCAATTAAGAGACAGGAAGGTGTCAGCGCCCCGAGACTTGACGAGCTGTTCACAGGGTCTGACTGGGACCTCCACTCCGAATCTCAGCCCTCTGGGACCTCAGGGTCGCCAACCCTAACCCTAACCCCTCCCCCGAAAGGTCAAACTTTGAACCCTTATAACTTTGTGAAGGAAAGGCCTAGAGGCATGAGGCCAAGTGTTTTGGAAAGGTCTGAATGAGCTCTTTCCAGCATATGTCGTCATCAAGAGATGGCACTAGTTCTTGATATAGAAATCAAATTTGGAACACTTTGCGAAACGAAAAGTTAAATTGGGCTCTGCAGGCGTGTTCGCCATCCCTGAAATAGCCCAGTGTCTTATTTTGGGGCATTTCTGTTGTTTCATTGTGGAATGGTTTTCACTTCCACATTCGGTACCCCTCTCCTTTTGGAAGCGGGGCTAAACCATGACTGAGTTCTGAAAAGGAGCCATTCCCTCTGCAGGCGTGTTCACCCTCCCTGAAATAGCCCAGTGTCTTATTTTGGGACATTTCTGTTGTTTCATTGTGGAATGGTAGTCACTTCCAGATTGGGTACTCCGCTCATTTTGGAAGCGGGGATTCAAACTTCCAACTTCCAAATATACATATGTTCAATGGTGACACTCTGACAGAACTTCCAACTTCCAGATTCGGTACCCCTCTCCTTTTTGGAAGCGGGGCTAAACGATGACTGAGTTCTGAAAAGGAGCCATTTCCTCTGCAGGCGCGTTCACCATCCCTAAAATAGCCCAGAGTCTTATTTTGGGGCATTTCTGTCTTTTCATTGTGGAACGGTAGACACTTCCAGATTGGGTACTCCGCTCATTTTGGAAGGCCTCACTTGACCTATTGACATTTGGGAAGCGTTCAACGGTGCCGCTCTGTCATCTTAAGAGGCTGAAGCTCCAAACTTATAGCCAAAGGAGAAGGTTGTTGGTGCTACAACATACCTCAAGTTCGGACAGAAAAACCATTTCCTTGGCTTTTTACAGAGGGTGAAAGGTGCTTCCAAAAGGCAATATAAGTGAATGGGGAAAACGCTAACCTGCTCATTGTGTGACCTTTCGAGATAGCGAGAGGTTCCAAAACGCATTCACGTGTCCATCTTGTTCCCATGAACAACATATGCGACAGTCTGCCTTTTTCACCCAACAGAAAAAAAGAAATTCCTTGTTTAGTTTCACTTCCAGATTGGGTACTCCGCTCATTTTGGAAGGCCTCATTTGACCTATTGACATTTGGGAAGCGTTCAACGGTGCCGCTCTGCCATCTTAAGAGGCTGAAGCTCCAAACTTATAGCCAAAGGAGAAGGTTGTTGGTGCTACAACATACCTCAAGTTCGGACAGAAAAACCATTTCCTTGGCTTTTTACAGAGGGTGAAAGGTGCTTCCAAAAGGCAATATAAGTGATTGGGGAACCCTAACCTACTAATTTCGTGACCTTTCGAGATAGCGAGAGGTTCCAAAACGCATTCACGTGTCCATCTTGTTCCCATGAACGACATATCCGACAGTCGGCCTTTTCCACCCAACAGAAAAAAAATTCCCTGTTAAGGTCACTTTTTCAATCAGAACTACTCAGAAGTGTAGCCCCCAAGTGCTTCTCGCTCAGCATTTGGTCAAGAGACCAATTAAGAGACAGGAAGGTGTCAGCGCCCCGAGACTTGACGAGCTGTTCACAGGGTCTGACTGGGACCTCCACTCCGAATCTCAGCCCTCTGCGACCTCAGGGTCGCCAACCCTAACCCTAACCCCTCCCCCGAAAGGTCAAACTTTGAACCCTCATAACTTTGTGAAAGAAAGGCCTAGAGGCATGAGGCCAAGTGTTTTGGAAAGGTCTGAATGAGCTCTTCCCAGCATATGTCGTCATCAAGAGATGGCACTAGTTCTTGATATAGAAATCAAATTTGGAACACTTTGCGAAACGAAAAGTTAAATTGGACTCTGCAGGCGTGTTCGCCATCCCTGAAATAGCCCAGTGTCTTATTTTGGGGCATTTCTGTTGTTTCATTGTGGAATGGTTTTCACTTCCACATTCGGTACCCCTCTCCTTTTGGAAGCGGGGCTAAACCATGACTGAGTTCTGAAAAGGAGCCATTCCCTCTGCAGGCGCGTTCACCCTCCCTGAAATAGCCCAGAGTCTTATTTTGGGGCATTTCTGTCTTTTCATTGTGGAACGGTAGACACTTCCAGATTGGGTACTCCGCTCATTTTGGAAGGCCTCACTTGACCTATTGACATTTGGGAAGCGTTCAACGGTGCCGCTCTGTCATCTTAAGAGGCTGAAGCTCCAAACTTATAGCCAAAGGAGAAGGTTGTTGGTGCTACAACATACCTCAAGTTCGGACAGAAAAACCATTTCCTTGGCTTTTTACAGAGGGTGAAAGGTGCTTCCAAAAGGCAATATAAGTGATTGGGGAAAACCCTAACCTACTAATTTCGTGACCTTTCGAGATAGCGAGTGCTACCAAAACGCATACACGCGTCCCTCTTGTTCCCATGAACGACATATGCGACAGTCGGCCTTTTTCACCCAACAGAAAAAAAATTCCCTGTTAAGGTCACTTTTTCCATCAGAACTACTCAGAAGTGTAGCCCCCAAGTGCTTCTCGCTCAGCATTTGGTCAAGAGACCAATTAAGAGACAGGAAGGTGTCAGCGCCCCGAGACTTGACGAGCTGTTCACAGGGTCTGACTGGGACCTCCACTCCGAATCTCAGCCCTCTGGGACCTCAGGGTCGCCAACCCTAACCCTAACCCCTCCCCCGAAAGGTCAAACTTTGAACCCTTATAACTTTGTGAAGGAAAGGCCTAGACGAATGAGGCCAAGTGTTTTGGAAAGGTCTGAATGAGCTCTTTCCAGCACATGTCATCATCAATAGAAGGCACTATTTCTTGATATAGAAATTACATTTGGAACACTTTGTGAAACGAAAAGTTAAATTGGACTCTGCAGGCATGTTCGCCATCCCTGAAATAGCCCAGTGTCTTATTTTGGGGCATTTCTGTTGTTTCATTGTGGAATGGTAGTCACTTCCAGATTCGGTAACCCCTCTCCTTTTGGAAGCGGGGATTCCAACTTCCAACTTCCAAATCTACACATGTTCAATGGTGACACTCTGACAAAAATTCCAACTTCAGAACATTTACCTACTTCCAACTTCCAAATCTACATATGTTCAATGGTGACACTCTGACAAAACTTCCAACTTCCAAATCTACATATGTTCAATGGTGACACTCTGACAAAACTTCCAACTTCCAAATCTACATATGTTCAATGGTGACACTCTGACAAAACTTCCAACTTCCAAATCTACATATGTTCAATGGTGACAACTTCCAGATTGCAACTTCCAACTTCCATTTCCAGCTTCCAACTTCCATTTCCAGCTTCCAGAACCAACTTCCAACTTCGAAATCTACATATGTTCAATGGTGACACTCTGACAGAACTTCCAACTTCCAGATTCGGTACCCCTCTCCTTTTTGGAAGCGGGGCTAAACGATGACTGAGTTCTGAAAAGGAGCCATTTCCTCTGCAGGCGTGTTCACCATCCCTAAAATAGCCCAGAGTCTTATTTTGGGGCATTTCTGTCTTTTCATTGTGGAACGGTAGACACTTCCAGATTGGGTAGGTCAAACTTTGAACCCTTATAACTTTGTGAAAGAAAGGCCTAGAGGCATGAGGCCAAGTGTTTTGGAAAGGTCTGAATGAGCTCTTCCCAGCATATGTCGTCATCAAGAGATGGCACTAGTTCTTGATATAGAAATCAAATTTGGAACACTTTGCGAAACGAAAAGTTAAATTGGACTCTGCAGGCGTGTTCGCCATCCCTGAAATAGCCCAGTGTCTTATTTTGGGGCATTTCTGTTGTTTCATTGTGGAATGGTTTTCACTTCCAGATTCGGTAACCCCTCTCCTTTTGGAAGCGGGGATTCCAACTTCCAACTTCACATGTTAAATTTTTATACTAACAGCAAGAATGGTTTTAGTAATTTTGTATTTATTTATGTTTTTTTGAAATGGATTATAAAGAAGATTGTTTTATATTTATGCTTTTGTTATTTTTGTTGTGTATGCAAAAAATGGGAAATAACGGGAGTGTCAGATAGGGACTCCTAGATGTTTAAACACTGGGTATTTATTGGTGTCTTTTGTTGGTTGTTATAGTCACTGGATTTTCTTTTCATGTTTTTTTCGTTAACGCAACAATCTTGACAATTGTTAAATGTGTGAGTGCATTGTCAGACTTTTGTTTGTACAAAGTTTTTGTTCTGTCAACTTTTATAGATTGTTGTTCAAGTGTCAGTACTACAGTTCACTAAGTCTTATCACTGAGTTTGTGTTAGATGGTTAACGACAAAATATGTAGAGAAAAAAATGGCATTCCTGATAACAGTGTTGTTCAATGGTGACACTCTGACAAAAATGACAACTTCCAACTTCAGGACATTTCTACTTCCAACTTCCAAATCTACACATGTTCAATGGTGACACTCTGACAAAAATGACAACTTCCAACTTCAGGACACATATAGCTACTTCCAACTTCCAAATTGTAGACATGAACCGATTGCTGAGTGTATGAATACATTTTGAATTAGCTTCCAAATCGCTGATGTTTAATTTTTACATGGTACACTACTGCCCCTAGAGTTTTCCGAATTTTACTTCCAAATCCAGACATTCATTTTTTTCGACTCAGTGGTGCCCCCTTTTGCATGGGAGTTCGATTTTCCAAATTCCAAATTCAGCTTCCAACTTCCATCTTCCATCTTCCAACTTCCATTTACAACTTCCAGATTCCAACTTCCAAGTTCCGAATCTACATATGTTCAATGGTGGCACTTAGACAAAAATTCCAAAATGGACAGTGTACGGTGGGGGTGAATTTGGGCTTTCCAAATCGGCTATACAAACCCATGTTAAATCGGCTCCTAACCCTAACCCTAACCCTAACCCTAACCCAACCCTAATTCCTAACCCTAACCCCCATCCCTAACCCCCAACCCTAACCTTAACCCCTAACCCTAACCCCCACCCCTAACCCTTATCCCTAACCCCAACCCTAATCCCCATCCCTAACCCACAACCTAACCCTAACCTGAACCACTCCCACCCCACATCTCACTCCCACCATTCTTCATCCCATACCCCATCCAATCCACCAGCCCCAAACGGGCGATGGAAGGGGATATGCTTTCTGCTTGGGTGTCCGCCCTGCATCCTGTCCGACCCTTGCGGGGTCCGGCAGCCCTGGCGTGCGATCGGTTTAGGGGTTGGGCAGGGCATGGTCTCCCAGCCCCCGTCAAGCCCCAGCCCACCGACACACACACATGCACACACCAGGTGGGCCGGCCGGGGCTTGAACGGGGGTTCCACAAGTGCCCATAAGTCCCTCCACCCGAGGCCAAGGACTGGCAGCAAGGCTTGGGGTCGGGCCCTGCGGGGGCCGGAGGGATGCATGGGCGGGACCCACCCAACATTGTTGGGACTTGGTCAACTCTTTTATATTTTAAAGGATCCCTCTCTGAGACCCAGGAAAATGTGGGGAGGGAGGGGGTGGTGTGCCCGTGCAATCAAGAGTCCTTGACCCACATAAAGAAAACTGCAACAAAAACCTAACCCTAACCCTAACCCTAACCCTAACCCTAACCCTCCCGATAGTATCACTTCGAGTGGTTTTCATCCCCATACCTAACCCTAACCCTAACCCTAACCCTAACCCTAACCCTAACCCTAACCTGACCCTAACCCTAACCCTAACCCTAACCCTAACCCTAAACCCTAACCCTAACCCTAACCCTAACCCTAACCCTAGAACCTTGGGGATGGTTCCAAACTGTCCGGAACGGCCTACAAAGTGGGCATAGAAAGTGGTTTGAAGTCGATCGGACTTACCGTTCTCGAGTTATTCCCGATAGTATCACTTCGAGTGGTTTTCATCCCCATACCTAACCCTAACCCTAACCAAACCCTAACCCTAACCCTAACCCTAACCCTAACCCTAACCCTAACTCTAACCCTAACCCTAACCCTAACCCTAACCCTAACCCATACCTAACCCTAACCCTAACCCTAACCCTAACCCTAAACACTTAGGAAAATTTTCATCACATCATATGACATGATACTTTTTGGAATAACTCCGGAACTATATGTCCCATATGGGAGGTTGAGGTATCCACGGATGCGCCTTCCCAAGACGCTTCTACCGATACCAGGACCATGTCTTTAGCCCTTTCCTATCTCGAGTTATTCCCGATAGTATCACTTCGAAAATGGTGATTTTTCTATCTCGGGAACCGTAAGTCCTAGAACCTTGGGGATGGTTCCAAACTGTCCGGCACGGCCTACTTAGTGGGCATAGAAAGTGGTTTGAAGTCGATCGGACTTACCGTTCTCGAGTTATTCCCGATAGTATCACTTCGAGTGGTTTTCATCCCCATACCTAACCCTAACCCTAACCCTAACCCTAACCCTAACCCTAACCCCTAACCCTAACCCTAACCCTAACCCTAACCCTAACCCTAAACCCTAACCCTAACCCTAACCCTAACCCTAACCCTAACTCTAACCCTAACCCTAACCCTAACCCTAACCCTAACCCATACCTAACCCTAACCCTAACCCTAATTAGGGTTTGAACCCTAACCTCAGTCTGATTTTGGAAGGTGGAATTTGGAAGTTGGAAGTTGAGGGGCTGATTTTGGAAGGTATTTTTCATAAATTTCCAGAAAGGCTACAGTACAAAAGGTTAGGGTTTAAGGTTAGGGTTCGTCAACCCTAACCCTAGAAAAATATTTTTCAAAACTCTGTCATTTGTTTCCTCTGAGTTATAGTGTTTTGAAAAAACGTTGCAATTCCACCAATGACCATGTAAAATTCGGGGGCGCTAGTCCAAATCTTTATTTGGAAGTTGGAAGTTGGAAGTTGGAAGTGCCTTTAATTTGGAAGTGGATTTTTCACCACCAGGGGGCAGATGGATTTTATGCTGAATTTGGAAGTTGGAAGTGCCTTTAATTTGGAAGTGGATTGAACATATGTAGATTTGGAAGTTGGAAGTTGTCATTTTTGTCAGAGTGTCACCATTGAACATATGTAGATTTGGAAGTTGGAAGTAGGTAAATGTCCTGAATTTGGAAGTTGGAAGTGCCTTTAATTTGGAAGTGGATTGAACATATGTAGATTTGGAAGTTGGAAGTTGTCATTTTTGTCAGAGTGTCACCATTGAACATATGTAGATTTGGAAGTTGGAAGTAGGTAAATATCCTGAAGTTGGAAGTTGGAAGTTTTGTCAGAGTGTTACCATTGAACATGTGTAGATTTGGAAGTTGGAAGTAGGTAAATGTCCTGAAGTTGGAAGTTGGAAGTTTTGTCAGAGTGTCACCATTGAACATGTGTAGATTTGGAAGTTGGAAGTTGTCATTTTTGTAACATTAATAATAATCACACATTAGTCATATTTTTATGAAGTCATTTATTAAAAATTATAAACAATATTAAAAATATTAAGGTTCAGGTCCAGCAAAGGATGACACAAGTGTGACGGCTTCATCACTCTCATCGGTGTCACTGATTTCCATCTCAACCTCACTCTCTCCATTATGGACCATGTCAATAACATCCCGCACACTGTATCGCGGCTCTCTCCTTGCTGGTGGCATTCTGAAAATAAAATATCAATTAATTAACATGTATATATATATATATATATATATATATATATATATATGTTTTATATATTGTAGTACATAACCTGAAGGAATAGATAGGGTGGTGGACCAAGTGCTCAGGGTAGAAATGCTTTCCAGGCAGACAATACTGTCTGCCTGGTAAGTCGCTTTGGACAAAAGCGTCTGCTAAATTCCCTACATGTAAATGTAAATGCGTGTATGTATGTGTGTGTGTGTGTGTGTGTGTGTGTGTGTGTGTGTGTGTTGTATTGAGACTCACTGTCTGTTATGTTTTGTATGGAAAGAGACAAGAGAATGTTTTCAAAATAAATGTTTTCTAAAATATGATCAATAATGTGTAAACCATCAACATGGAGAATATAGAAGGGGGATATAAAACTAAAAGATGGCTTTGGGTTTCAGATACATTTTCTGATGTATTATTGATTGATTTTTGACCTACTTCCAAATTCAAAATTGTAGACATGAACCAATTGCTGTTGGTGGACTTAGACTATACATTGATTTTTAATGAAATTCAGGACATTTACCTAATTCCAACTTCCAAATCTACATATGTTCAATGGTGACACTGACAAAAATGACAACTTCCAGATTGCAACTTCCAACTTCCAGCTTCCAACTTCCATTTCCAGCTTCCAGAATCCAACTTCCAACTTCCAAATCTACATATGTTCAATGGTGACACTGACAAAAATGACAACTTCCAGATTGCAACTTCCAACTTCCAGCTTCCAACTTCCATTTCCAGCTTCCAGAATCCAACTTCCAACTTCCAAATCTACATATGTTCAATGGTGACACTGACAAAAATGACAACTTCCAGATTGCAACTTCCAACTTCCAGCTTCCAACTTCCATTTCCAGCTTCCAGAATCCAACTTCCAACTTCCAAATCTACATATGTTCAATGGTGACACTCTGACAAAACTTCCAACTTCCAAATCTACATATGTTCAATGGTGACACTCTGACAAAACTTCCAACTTCCAAATCTACATATGTTCAATGGTGACACTCTGACAAAACTTCCAACTTCCAAATCTACATATGTTCAATGGTGACACTCTGACAAAACTTCCAACTTCCAAATCTACATATGTTCAATGGTGACACTCTGACAAAACTTCCAACTTCCAAATCTACATATGTTCAATGGTGACACTCTGACAAAACTTCCAACTTCCAAATCTACATATGTTCAATGGTGACACTCTGACAAAACTTCCAACTTCCAAATCTACATATGTTCAATGGTGACACTCTGACAAAACTTCCAACTTCCAAATCTACATATGTTCAATGGTGACACTCTGACAAAACTTCCAACTTCCAAATCTACATATGTTCAATGGTGACACTCTGACAAAACTTCCAACTTCCAAATCTACATATGTTCAATGGTGACACTCTGACAAAACTTCCAACTTCCAAATCTACATATGTTCAATGGTGACACTCTGACAAAACTTCCAACTTCCAAATCTACATATGTTCAATGGTGACACTCTGACAAAACTTCCAACTTCCAAATCTAAATATGTTCAATGGTGACACTGACAAAAATGACAACTTCCAGATTGCAACTTCCAACTTCCAGCTTCCAACTTCCATTTCCAGCTTCCAGAATCCAACTTCCAACTTCCAAATCTACATATGTTCAATGGTGACACTCTGACAAAACTTCCAACTTCCAAATCTACATATGTTCAATGGTGACACTCTGACAAAACTTCCAACTTCCAAATCTACATATGTTCAATGGTGACTTCCAACTTCCAGATTCGGTACCCCTCTCCTTTTTGGAAGCGGGGCTAAACGATGACTGAGTTCTGAAAAGGAGCCATTTCCTCTGCAGGCGCGTTCACCATCCCTAACATAGCCCAGAGTCTTATTTTGGGGCATTTCTGTCTTTTCATTGTGGAATGGTAGACACTTCCAGATTGGGTAGGTCAAACTTTGAACCCTTATAACTTTGTGAAAGAAAGGCCTAGAGGCATGAGGCCAAGTGTTTTGGAAAGGTCTGAATGAGCTCTTCCCAGCATATGTCGTCATCAAGAGATGGCACTAGTTCTTGATATAGAAATCAAATTTGGAACACTTTGCGAAACGAAAAGTTAAATTGGACTCTGCAGGCGTGTTCGCCATCCCTGAAATAGCCCAGTGTCTTATTTTGGGGCATTTCTGTTGTTTCATTGTGGAATGGTTTTCACTTCCACATTCGGTACCCCTCTCCTTTTGGAAGCGGGGGCTAAACCATGACTGAGTTCTGAAAAGGAGCCATTTCCTCTGCAGGCGCGTTCACCATCCCTAAAATAGCCCAGAGTCTTATTTTGGGGCATTTCTGTCTTTTCATTGTGGAACGGTAGACACTTCCAGATTGGGTACTCTGCTCATTTTGTAAGGCCTCACTTGACCTATTGACATTTGGGAAGCGTTCAACGGTTGCCGCTCTGTCATCTTAAGAGGCTGAAGCTCCAAACTTATAGCCAAAGGAGAAGGTTGTTGGTGCTACAACATACCTCAAGTTCGGACAGAAAAACCATTTCCTTGGCTTTTTACAGAGGGTGAAAGGTGCTTCCAAAAGACAATATAAGTGAATGGGGAAAACCCTAACCTACTAATTTCGTGACCTTTCGAGATAGCGAGAGGTACCAAAACGCATACACGCGTCCCTCTTGTTCCCATGAACGACATATGCGACAGTCGGCCTTTTTCGCCCAACAGAAAAAAAAATCCTTGTTAAGGTCACTTTTTCTATCAGAACTACTCAAAAGTGTAACCCCCAAGTGCTTCTCGCTCAGCATTTGGGCAAGAGACCAATTAAGAGACAGGAAGGTGTCAGCGCCCCGAGACTTGACAAGCTTGTCACAGGGTCTGACTGGGACCTCCACTCCGAATCTCAGCCCTCTGCGACCTCGGGGTCGCCAACCCTAACCCTAACCCCTCCCCCGATAGGTCAACTTTGAACCCTTATAACTTTGTGAAGGAAAGGCCTAGAGGAATGAGGCCAAGTGTTTTGGAAAGGTCTGAATGAGCTCTTCCCAGCTTATGTCGTCATCAAGAGATGGCACTAGTTCTTGATATAGAAATCAAATTTGGAACACTTTGCAAAACGAAAAGTTAAATTGGACTCTGCAGGCGTGTTCGCCAACCCTGAAATAGCCCAGTGTCTTATTTTGGGGCATTTCTGTTGTTTCATTGTGGAATGGTTTTCACTTCCAGATTCGGTACCCCTCTCCTTTTGGAAGCGGGGCTAAACCATGACTGAGTTCTGAAAAGGAGCCATTCCCTCTGCAGGCGCGTTCACCCTCCCTGAAATAGCCCAGTGTCTTATTTTGGGACATTTCTGTTGTTTCATTGTGGAATGGTAGTCACTTCCAGATTGGGTACTCCGCTCTTTTTGGAAGGCCTCACTTGACCTATTGACATTTGGGAAGCGTTCAACGGTGCCGCTCTGCCATCTTAAGAGGCTGAAGCTCCAAACTTATAGCCAAAAGAGAAGGTTGTTGGTGCTACAACATACCTCAAGTTCGGACAGAAAAACCATTTCCTTGGCTTTTTACAGAGGGTGAAAGGTGCTTCCAAAAGGCAATTCTAAGTGAATGGGGAAAACCCTAACCTACTAATTTCGTGACCTTTCGAGATAGCGAGTGGTACCAAAACGCATACACGCGTCCCTCTTGTTCCCATGAACGACATATGCGACAGTCGGCCTTTTTCACCCAACAGAAAAAAAATTCCTTGTTAAGGTCACTTTTTCTATCAGAACTACTCAGAAGTGTAACCCCCAAGTGCTTCTCGCTCAGCATTTGGGCAAGAGACCAATTAAGAGACAGGAAGGTGTCAGCGCCCCGAGACTTGACGAGCTGTTCACAGGGTCTGACTGGGACCTCCACTCCGAATCTCAGCCCTCTGCGACCTCAGGGTCGCCAACCCTAACCCTAACCCCTCCCCGAAAAGTCAAATTTTGAACCCTTATAACTTTGTGAAAGAAAGGCCTAGAGGCATGAGGCCAAGTGTTTTGGAAAGGTCTGAATGAGCTCTTCCCCAGCATATGTCGTCATCAAGAGATGGCACTAGTTCTTGATATAGAAATCAAATTTGGAACACTTTGCGAAACGAAAAGTTAAAATCGGACTCTGCAGGCGTGTTCGCCAACCCTGAAATAGCCCAGTGTCTTATTTTGGGGCATTTCTGTTGTTTCATTGTGGAATGGTTTTCACTTCCAGATTCGGTACCCCTCTCCTTTTGGAAGCGGGGATTCCAACTTCCAACTTCCAAATCTACACATGTTCAATGGTGACACTCTGACAAAAATGACAACTTCCAGATTGCAACTTCCAACTTCCATTTCCAGCTTTCAACTTCCATTTCCAGAATCCAACTTCCAACTTCCAAATCTACATATGTTCAATGGTGACACTGACAAAAATGACAACTTCCAGATTGCAACTTCCAACTTCCAAATCTACATATGTTCAATGGTGACACTGACAAATTACAACTTCCAACTTCCAGATTCGGTACCCCTCTCCTTTTTGGAAGCGGGGCTAAACGATGACTGAGTTCTGAAAAGGAGCCATTTCCTCTGCAGGAGCGTTCACCATCCCTAAAATAGCCCAGAGTCTTATTTTGGGGCATTTCTGTCTTTTCATTGTGGAACGGTAGACACTTCCAGATTGGGTACTCCGCTCATTTTGGAAGGCCTCACTTGACCTATTGACATTTGGGAAGCGTTCAACGGTGCCGCTCTGCCATCTTAAGAGGCTGAAGCTCCAAACTTATAGCCAAAAGAGAAGGTTGTTGGTGCTACAACATACCTCAAGTTCGGACAGAAAAACCATTTCCTTGGCTTTTTACAGAGGGTGAAAGGTGCTTCCAAAAGGCAATATAAGTGAATGGGGAAAACGCTAACCTGCTCATTGTGTGACCTTTCGAGATAGCGAGAGGTTCCAAAACGCATTCACGTGTCCATCTTGTTCCCATGAACGACATATGCGACAGTCTGCCTTTTTCACCCAACAGAAAAAAAGAAATTCCTTGTTTAGTTTCACTTCCAGATTGGGTACTCCGCTCATTTTGGAAGGCCTCATTTGACCTATTGACATTTGGGAAGCGTTCAACGGTGCCGGCTCCTGCCATCTTAAGAGGCTGAAGCTCCAAACTTATAGCCAAAGGAGAAGGTTGTTGGTGCTAGCAACATACCTCAAGTTCGGGAACAGAAAAACATTTCCTTGGCTTTTTACAGGGGTGAAGGTGCTTCCAAAAGGCAATATAAGTGATTGTTGGGAACCCTAACCTACTAATTTCGTGACCTTTCGAGATAGCGAGATGTTCCAAAACGCATTCACGTGTCCATCTTGTTCCCATGATACGACATATCCGACAGTCGGCCTTTTCCACCCAACAGAAAAAAAAATTCCCTGTTAAGGTCACTTTTTCCATCAGAACTACTCAGAAGTGTAGCCCCCAAGTGCCTTCTCGCTCAGCATTTGGTCAAGAGACCAATTAAAGAGACAGGAAGGTGTCAGCGCCCCGAGACTTGACGAGCTGTTCACAGGGTCTGACTGGGACCTCCACTCCGAATCTCAGCACTCTGGGACCTCGGGGGTCGCCAACCCTTAACCCTAACCCTCCCCCCCGAAAGGTCAAACTTTGAACCCTTATAACTTTGTGAAGGAAAGGCCTGAGGAATGAGGCCAAGTGTTTTTGGAAAGGTCCCTGAATGAGCTCTTTCCAGCACATGTCATCATCAATAGAAGGCACTATTTCTTGATATAGAAATTACATTTGGGAACACTTATGTGAAACGAAAAGTTTAAATTGGACTCTGCAGGCATGTTCGCCATCCCTGAAATAGCCCAGTGTCTTATTATTGGGGCATTTCTGTTGTTTCATTGTGAATGGTAGTCACTTCCAGATTCGGTAACCCCTCTCCTTTGGGAAGCGGGATTCCATCCTTCAACTCTCCAAATCTACACATGTTCAATGGTGACACTCTGACAAAAATTCCAACTTCAGGACATTTACCTACTTCCAACTTCCAAATCTACAGCATGTTCAAATGGTGACACTCTGACAAGAATGACAACTTCCAATTCCAAATCTACATATGTTTCAATGGTGACACTCTGACAAAATGACAACTTCCAACTTCAGGACATTTACCTACTTCCACTTCCAAATCTACACATGTTTCAATGGTGGGACACTTCCGACAAAAATGACAACTTCCACTTGAGGACATTTTCCTACTTCCCACTTCCGTAATCTACATATGTTCAATGGTGACACTCTGACAAACTTCCAACTTCCAAATCTACATATGTTCAATGGTGACACTCTGACCAAAATCTACCAACTTCCCAAATCTACTTAATGTTTCATGGTGACACTCTGGACAAAAACTTCCAACTTCCAAATCTACATTATGTTCAATGGTGACAACTTCCAGATTGCAACTTCCAACTTCCATTTCCAGCTATCCAACTTCCATTTTCCAGCTTCCAGAACCAACTACCAACTTCCAAATCTACATATGTTCAATGGTCGACACTCTGACCAGAACTTCCAACTTCCAGATTCGGTACCCTCTCCTTTTTGGAAGCGGGGCTAACGATGACTGAGTTCTGAAAAGGAGCCATTTCCTCTGCAGGTGCGTTCACCATCCCTAACATAGCCCAGAGTCTTATTTTTGGGGCATTTCTGTCTTTTCATTGTGGAATGGTAGACCACTTCCAGAGTTGGGTAGGGTCAAACTTTGAACCCTTATAACTTTGTGAAAGAAAGGCCTAGAGGCATGAGGCCAAGTGTTTTGGAAAGGTCTGAATGAGCTCCTTCCCAGCATATGTCCGTCATCAAGAGATGGCACTAGGTCTTGATATAGAAATCAAATTTGGAACACTTTGCGAGACACGAAAAGTTAAATTGACTCTGCAGGCGTGTTCGCCATCCCTGAAATAGCCAGTGTCTTATTTTTGGGGCATTTTCTGTTGTTTACATTGTGGAATGGGTTTTCACTTCCAGATTCGGTAACCCCTCTCCTTTGGGAGGAGGATTCCAACTTCCAACTCACATGTTCAATTTTTATACTAACAGTTTTTTTTAAATGGATTATAAAGAAGATTGTTTTATATTCATGCTTTTGTTATTTTGTTGTGTATGCAAAAAAACGGGAAATAACGGGGAGTGTCAGATAGGGACTCCTAGTGTTTTTAAAACACTGGGTATTTATTGGTGTCTTTTGTTGGTTGTTATAGTCACTGGATTTTCTTTTCATGTTGTTTTCGTTACGCAACAATCTTGAAATTGTTAAATGTGTGAGTGCATTGTCAGACTTTTGTTTGTACAAAGTTTTTGTTCTTTCAACTTTTATAGATTGTTGTTCAAGTGTCAGTACTACAGTTCACTAAGGTCTTATCATGGGTGTTTGTGTTAGATGGTTAACCGACAAATATGTAGAAAAAAAAATGGCATTCCTGATAACAGTGTTGTTCAATGGTGACACTCTGACAAAAAATGACAACTTCCAACTTCAGGACATTTACCTACTTCCAACTTCCAAATCTACATATGTTCCAATGGTCCACACTCTGACAAAAATGACAACTTCCAACTTCCAAATCTACATATGTTCAATGGTGACCTCTGAGAAAAATGACAACTTCCAACTTCAGGACATTTACCCTACTTCCAACTTCCAAATCTACATATGTTCAATGGTCACACTCTGACAAAAATGAACACTTCCAACTTCCAAATCTACATATGTTCAATGGTGACACTCTGAGAAAAATGACAACTTCCAACTTCAGGCATTTACCTACTCCAACTTCCAAATCTACATATGTTCCAATGGTCACACTCTGAAAAATGACAACTTCCAACTTCAGGACATTTACCTACTTCCAACTTCCAAATCTACACATGTTCAATGGTGACACTCTGAGAAAAATGACAACTTCCAACTTGAGGACATTTACCTACTTCCAACTTCCAAATCTACATATGTTCAATGGTCACACTCTGACAAAAATGACAACTTCCAACTTCAGGACATTTACCTACTTCCAACTTCCAAATCTACACATGTTCAATGGTGACACTCTGACAAAAATGACAACTTCCAACTTCAGGACTACTTAGCTACTTCCAACTTCCAAATTGTAGACATGAACCGATTGCTGATGGTGGACTTAGTGTATGAATACATTTTGAATTAGCTTCCAAAATCGCTGATGTTTAGTTTTAACATGGTACACTACTGCCCCCTAGAGTTTTCCGAATTTTACTTCCAAATCGCTGATGTTTAGTGAATTAGCTTCCAAATCGCTGATGTTTAGTGAATTAGCTTCCAAATCGCTGATGTTTAGTTTTAACATGGTACACTACTGCCCCTAGAGTTTTCCGAATTTTACTTCCAAATCCAGACATTCATTTTTTTCGACTCAGTGGTGCCCCTGTTGCATGGGAGTTCGATTTTCCAAATTCCAAATTCAGCTTCCAACTTCCATCTTCCATCTTCCAACTTCCATTTCCAGCTTCCAGATTCCAACTTCCAAGTTCCGAATCTACATATGTTCAATGGTGGCACTTAGACAAAAATTCCAAAATGGACAGTGTACGGTGGGGGTGAATTTGGGCTTTCCAAATCGGCTATACAAACCATGTTAAATCGGCTCCAAACCCTAACCTAACCCTAAACACTTAGGAAAATTTTCATCACATCATATGACATGATACTTTTTGGAATAACTCCGGAACTATATGTCCCATATGGGAGGTTGAGGTATCCACGGATGCGCCTTCCCAAGACGCTTCTACCGATACCAGGACCATGTCTTTAGCCCTTTCCTATCTCGAGTTATTCCCGATAGTATCACTTCGAAAATGGTGATTTTTCTATCTCGGGAACCGTAAGTCCTAGAACCTTGGGGATGGTTCCAAACTGTCCGGCACGGCCTACTTAGTGGGCATAGAAAGTGGTTTGAAGTCGATCGGACTTACCGTTCTCGAGTTATTCCCGATAGTATCACTTCGAGTGGTTTTCATCCCCATATACCCTAACCCTAACCCTAACCTAACCCTAACCCCTAACCCTAACCCTAACCCTAACCTAACCCTAAACCCTAACCCTAACCTAACCCTAACCCTAACTCTAACCCTAACCCTAACCCTAACCCTAACCCTAACCCATACCTAACCCTAACCCTAACCCTAACCCTAACCCTAAACACTTAGGGAAAATTTTCATCACATCATATGACATGATACTTTTTGGAATAACCTCCGGAACTATATGTCCCCATATGGGAGGTTGAGGTATCCACGGATGCGGCCTTCCAAGACGCTTCTACCGATACCAGACCATGTCTTTAGCCCTTTCCTATTCTCGAGTTATTCCCGATAGTATCACTTCGAAAAA
>JAOPHQ010006537.1:30000-38177 GCA_030340625.1 Merluccius polli
CCTAACCCTAACCCTAACCCTAAACCCTAACCCTAACCCTAACCTAACCCTAACCCTAACCCTAACCCTAACCCTAACCCTAATTAGGGTTTGAACCCTAACCTCAGTCTGATTTTGGAAGGTGGAATTTGGAAGTTGGAAGTTGAGGGGCTGATTTTGGAAGGTATTTTTCATAAATTCCCAGAAAGGTTACAGTACAAAAGGTTAGGGTTTAAGGTTAGGGTTCGTCAACCCTAACCCTAGAAAAATATTTTCAAAACTCTGTCATTTGTTTCCTCTGAGTTATAGTGCTTTGAAAAAACGTTGCAATTCCACCAATGACCATGCAAAATTCGGGGGCGCTAGTCCAAATCTTTATTTGGAAGTTGGAAGTTGGAAGTTGGAAGTGCCTTTAATTTGGAAGTGGATTTTTCACCACCAGGGGGCAGATGGATTTTATGCTGAATTTGGAAGTTGGAAGTGCCTTTAATTTGGAAGTGGATTGAACATATGTAGATTTGGAAGTTGGAAGTTGTCATTTTTGTCAGAGTGTCACCATTGAACATATGTAGATTTGGAAGTTGGAAGTAGGTAAATGTCCTGAATTTGGAAGTTGGAAGTGCCTTTAATTTGGAAGTGGATTGAACATATGTAGATTTGGAAGTTGGAAGTTGTCATTTTTGTCAGAGTGTCACCATTGAACATATGTAGATTTGGAAGTTGGAAGTAGGTAAATGTCCTGAAGTTGGAAGTTGGAAGTTTTGTCAGAGTGTCACCATTGAACATGTGTAGATTTGGAAGTTGGAAGTTGTCATTTTTGTAACATTAATAATAATCACATTAGTCATATTTTATGAAGTCATTTATTAAAAATAATAAACAATATTAAAAATATTAAGGTTCAGGTCCAGCAAAGGATGACACAAGTGTGACGGCTTCATCACTCTCAGCGGTGTCACTGATTTCCATCTCAACCTCACTCTCTCCATTATGGACCATGTCAATAACATCCCGCACACTGTATCGCGGCTCTCTTGCTGGTGGCATTCTGAAAATAAAATATCAATTAATTAACATGTATATATATATATATATATATATGTTTATATATTGTAGTACATAACCTGAAGGAATAGATGGGTGGTGGACCAAGTGCTCCAGGCAGACAATACTGTCTGCCTGGTAAGTCGCTTTGGACAAAGCGCCTAAATTCCCTACATGTAAATGTAAATGCGTGTATGTATGTTGTGTGTGTGGTGTGTGTGTGTGTGTTGTATTGAGACTCACTGTCTGTTATGTTTTGTATGGAAAGAGACAAGAGAATGTTTTCAAAAGAAATGTTTTCTAAAATATGATCAATAATGTGTAAACCATCAACATGGAGAATATAGAAGGGGATATAAAACTAAAATATGGCTTTGGGTTTCAGATACATTTTCTGATGTATTATTGATTTATTTTTGACCTACTTCCAAATTCAAAATTGTAGACATGAACCAATTGTTGGTGGACTTAGACTATACATTGATTTTTAATGAACTTCAGGACATTTACCTAATTCCAACTTCCAAATCTACATATGTTCAATGGTGACACTGACAAAAATGACAACTTCCAGATTGCAACTTCCAACTTCCAGCTTCCAACTTCCATTTCCAGCTTCCAGAATCCAACTTCCAACTTCCAAATCTACATATGTTCAATGGTGACACTCTGACAAAACTTCCAACTTCCAAATCTACATATGTTCAATGGTGACACTCTGACAAAACTTCCAACTTCCAAATCTACATATGTTCAATGGTGACACTCTGACAAAACTTCCAACTTCCAAATCTACATATGTTCAATGGTGACACTCTGACAAAACTTCCAACTTCCAAATCTACATATGTTCAATGGTGACACTGACAAAAATGACAACTTCCAGATTGCAACTTCCAACTTCCAGCTTCCAACTTCCATTTCCAGCTTCCAGAATCCAACTTCCAACTTCCAAATCTACATATGTTCAATGGTGACACTGACAAAAATGACAACTTCCAGATTGCAACTTCCAACTTCCAGCTTCCAACTTCCATTTCCAGCTTCCAGAATCCAACTTCCAACTTCCAAATCTACATATGTTCAATGGTGACACTGACAAAATGACAACTTCCAGATTGCAACTTCCAACTTCCAGCTTCCAACTTCCATTTCCAGCTTCCAGAATCCAACTTCCAACTTCCAAATCTACATATGTTCAATGTTGACACTCTGACAAAACTTCCAACTTCCAAATCTACATATGTTCAATGGTGACACTCTGACAAAACTTCCAACTTCCAAATCTACATATGTTCAATGGTGACACTCTGACAAAACTTCCAACTTCCAAATCTACATATGTTCAATGGTGACACTCTGACAAAACTTCCAACTTCCAAATCTACATATGTTCAATGGTGACACTCTGACAAAACTTCCAACTTCCAAATCTACATATGTTCAATGGTGACACTCTGACAGAACTTCCAACTTCCAGATTCGGTACCCCTCTCCTTTTTGGAAGCGGGGATTCCAACTTCCAACTTCCAAATCTACACATGTTCAATGGTGACACTCTGACAAAAATGACAACTTCCAGATTGCAACTTCCAACTTCCATTTCCAGCTTCCAACTTCCATTTCCAGAATCCAACTTCCAACTTCCAAATCTACATATGTTCAATGGTGACACTGACAAAAATGACAACTTCCAGATTGCAACTTCCAACTTCCAGCTTCCAACTTCCATTTCCAGCTTCCAGAATCCAACTTCCAACTTCCAAATCTACATATGTTCAATGGTGACACTCTGACAAAACTTCCAACTTCCAAATCTACATATGTTCAATGGTGACACTCTGACACAACTTCCAACTTCCAAATCTACATATGTTCAATGGTGACACTCTGACAGAACTTCCAACTTCCAGATTCGGTCCCTCTCCTTTTTGGAAGCGGGGCTAAACGATGACTGAGTTTGAAAAGGAGCCATTTCCTCTGCAGGCGCGTTCACCATCCCTAACATAGCCCAGAGTCTTATTTTGTGGCATTTCTGTCTTTTCATTGTGGAATGGTAGACACTTCCAGATTGGGTAGGTCAAACTTTGAACCCTTATAACTTTGTGAAAGAAAGGCCTAGAGGCATGAGGCCAAGTGTTTTGGAAAGGTCTGAATGAGCTCTTCCCAGCATATGTCGTCATCAAGAGATGGCACTAGTTCTTGATATAGAAATCAAATTTGGAACACTTTGCAAAACGAAAAGTTAAATTGGACTCTGCAGGCGTGTTCGCCATCCCTGAAATAGCCCAGTGTCTTATTTTGGGGCATTTCTGTTGTTTCATTGTGGAATGGTTTTCACTTCCACATTCGGTACCCCTCTCCTTTTGGAAGCGGGGCTAAACCATGACTGAGTTCTGAAAAGGAGCCATTTCCTCTGCAGGCGCGTTCACCATCCCTAAAATAGCCCAGAGTCTTATTTTGGGGCATTTCTGTCTTTTCATTGTGGAACGGTAGACACTTCCAGATTGGGTACTCCGCTCATTTTGGAAGGCCTCACTTGACCTATTGACATTTGGGAAGCGTTCAACGGTGCCGCTCTGTCATCTTAAGAGGCTGAAGCTCCAAACTTATAGCCAAAGGAGAAGGTTGTTGGTGCTACAACATACCTCAAGTTCGGACAGAAAAACCATTTCCTTGGCTTTTTACAGAGGGTGAAAGGTGCTTCCAAAAGGCAATATAAGTGATTGGGGAAAACCCTAACCTACTAATTTCGTGACTTTCGAGATAGCGAGTGGTACCAAAACGCATACACGCGTCCCTCTTGTTCCCATGAACGACATATGCGACAGTCGGCCTTTTTCACCCAACAGAAAAAAAATTCCCTGTTAAGGTCACTTTTTCCATCAGAACTACTCAGAAGTGTAGCCCCCAAGTGCTTCTCGCTCAGCATTTGGTCAAGAGACCAATTAAGAGACAGGAAGGTGTCAGCGCCCCGAGACTTGACGAGCTGTTCACAGGGTCTGACTGGGACCTCCACTCCGAATCTCAGCCCTCTGGGACCTCAGGGTCGCCAACCCTAACCCTAACCCCTCCCCCGAAAGGTCAAACTTTGAACCCTTATAACTTTGTGAAGGAAAGGCCTAGAGGCATGAGGCCAAGTGTTTTGGAAAGGTCTGAATGAGCTTTCCAGCATATGTCGTCATCAAGAGATGGCACTAGTTCTTGATATAGAAATCAAATTTGGAACACTTTGCGAAACGAAAAGTTAAATTGGGCTCTGCAGGCGTGTTCGCCATCCCTGAAATAGCCCAGTGTCTTATTTTGGGGCATTTCTGTTGTTTCATTGTGGAATGGTTTTCACTTCCACATTCGGTACCCCTCTCCTTTTGGAAGCGGGGCTAAACCATGACTGAGTTCTGAAAAGGAGCCATTCCCTCTGCAGGCGTGTTCACCCTCCCTGAAATAGCCCAGTGTCTTATTTTGGGACATTTCTGTTGTTTCATTGTGGAATGGTAGTCACTTCCAGATTGGGTACTCCGCTCATTTTGGAAGCGGGGATTCAAACTTCCAACTTCCAAATATACATATGTTCAATGGTGACACTCTGACAGAACTTCCAACTTCCAGATTCGGTACCCCTCTCCTTTTTGGAAGCGGGGCTAAACGATGACTGAGTTCTGAAAAGGAGCCATTTCCTCTGCAGGCGCGTTCACCATCCCTAAAATAGCCCAGAGTTATTTTGGGGCATTTCTGTCTTTTCATTGTGGAACGGTAGACACTTCCAGATTGGGTACTCCGCTCATTTTGGAAGGCCTCACTTGACCTATTGACATTTGGGAAGCGTTCAACGGTGCCGCTCTGTCATCTTAAGAGGCTGAAGCTCCAAACTTATAGCCAAAGGAGAAGGTTGTTGGTGCTACAACATACCTCAAGTTCGGACAGAAAAACCATTTCCTTGGCTTTTTACAGAGGGTGAAAGGTGCTTCCAAAAGGCAATATAAGTGAATGGGGAAAACGCTAACCTGCTCATTGTGTGACCTTTCGAGATAGCGAGAGGTTCCAAAACGCATTCACGTGTCCATCTTGTTCCCATGAAACATATGCGACAGTCTGCCTTTTTCACCCAACAGAAAAAAAGAAATTCCTTGTTTAGTTTCACTTCCAGATTGGGTACTCCGCTCATTTTGGAAGGCCTCATTTGACCTATTGACATTTGGGAAGCGTTCAACGGTGCCGCTCTGCCATCTTAAGAGGCTGAAGCTCCAAACTTATAGCCAAAGGAGAAGGTTGTTGGTGCTACAACATACTCAAGTTCGGACAGAAAAAACCATTTCCTTGGCTTTACAGAGGGTGAAAGGTGCTTCCAAAAGGCAATATAAGTGATTGGGGAACCCTAACCTACTAATTTCGTGACCTTTCGAGATAGCGAGAGGTTCCAAAACGCATTCACGTGTCCATCTTGTTCCCATGAACGACATATCCGACAGTCGGCCTTTTCCACCCAACAAAAAAAAATTCCCTGTTAAGGTCACTTTTTCAATCAGAACTACTCAGAAGTGTAGCCCCCAAGTGCTTCTCGCTCAGCATTTGGTCAAGAGACCAATTAAGAGACAGGAAGGTGTCAGCGCCCGAGACTTGACGAGCTGTTCACAGGGTCTGACTGGGACCTCCACTCCGAATCTCAGCCCTCTGCGACCTCAGGGTCGCCAACCCTAACCCTAACCCTCCCCCGAAAGGTCAAACTTTGAACCCTCATAACTTTGTGAAAGAAAGGCCTAGAGGCATGAGGCCAAGTGTTTTGGAAAGGTCTGAATGAGCTCTTCCCAGCATATGTCGTCATCAAGAGATGGCACTAGTTCTTGATATAGAAATCAAATTTGGAACACTTTGCGAAACGAAAAGTAAATTGGACTCTGCAGGCGTGTTCGCCATCCCTGAAATAGCCCAGTTCTATTTTGGGGCATTTCTGTTGTTTCATTGTGGAATGGTTTTCACTTCACTTCGGTACCTCTTTTGGAAGCGGGGCTAAACCATGACTGAGTTCTGAAAAGGAGCCATTCCCTCTGCAGGCGCGTTCACCCTCCTGAAATAGCCCAGAGTTTATTTTGGGGCATTTCTGTCTTTTCATTGTGGAACGGTAGACACTTCCAGATTGGGTACTCGCTCATTTTGGAAGGCCTCACTTGACCTATTGACATTTGGGAAGCGTTCAACGGTGCCGCTCTGTCATCTTAAGAGGCTGAAGCTCCAAACTTATAGCCAAAGGAGAAGGTTGTTGGTGCTACAACATACCTCAAGTTCGGACAGAAAAACCATTTCCTTGGCTTTTTACAGAGGGTGAAAGGTGCTTCCAAAAGGCAATATAAGTGATTGGGGAAAACCCTAACCTACTAATTTCGTGACCTTTCGCGATAGCGAGTGCTACCAAAACGCATACACGCGTCCCTCTTGTTCCCATGAACGACATATGCGACAGTCGGCCTTTTTCACCCAACAGAAAAAAAATTCCCTGTTAAGGTCACTTTTTCCATCAGAACTACTCAGAAGTGTAGCCCCCAAGTGCTTCTCGCTCAGCATTTGGTCAAGAGACCAATTAAGAGACAGGAAGGTGTCAGCGCCCGAGACTTGACGAGCTGTTCACAGGGTCTGACTGGGACCTCCACTCCGAATCTCAGCCTCTGGGACCTCAGGGTCGCCAACCCTAACCCTAACCCCTCCCCGAAAGGTCAAACTTTGAACCCTTATAACTTTGTGAAGGAAAGGCCTAGACGAATGAGGCCAAGTGTTTTGGAAAGGTCTGAATGAGCTCTTTCCAGCACATGTCATCATCAATAGAAGGCACTATTTCTTGATATAGAAATTACATTTGGAACACTTTGTGAAACAAAGTTAAATTGGACTCTGCAGGCATGTTCGCCATCCTGAAATAAGCCCAGTGTCTTATTTTGGGGCATTTCTGTTGTTTCATTGTGGAATGGTAGTCACTTCCAGATTCGGTAACCCCTCTCCTTTTGGAAGCGGGGATTCCAACTTCCAACTTCCAAATCTAACATGTTCAATGGTGACACTCTGACAAAAATTCCAACTTCAGAACATTTACCTACTTCCAACTTCCAAATCTACATATGTTCAATGGTGACACTCTGACAAAACTTCCAACTTCAAATATGTTCAATGGTGACACTCTGACAAAACTTCCAACTTCCAAATCTACATATGTTCAATGGTGACACTCTGACAAAACTTCCAACTTCCAAATCTACATATGTTCAATGGTGACAACTTCCAGATTGCAACTTCCAACTTCCATTTCCAGCTTCCAACTTCCATTTCCAGCTTCCAGAACCAACTTCCAACTTCCAAATCTACATATGTTCAATGGTGACACTCTGACAGAACTTCCAACTTCCAGATTCGGTACCCCTCTCCTTTTTGGAAGCGGGGCTAAACGATGACTGAGTTCTGAAAAGGAGCCATTTCCTCTGCAGGCGTGTTCACCATCCCTAAATAGCCCAGAGTCTTATTTTGGGGCATTTCTGTCTTTTCATTGTGGAACGGTAGACACTTCCAGATTGGGTAGGTCAAACTTTGAACCTTATAACTTTGTGAAAGAAAGGCCTAGAGGCATGAGGCCAAGTGTTTTGGAAAGGTCTGAATGAGCTCTTCCCAGCATATGTCGTCATCAAGAGATGGCACTAGTTCTTGATATAGAAATCAAATTTGGAACACTTTGCGAAACGAAAAAGTTAAATTGGACTCTGCAGGCGTGTTCGCCCATCCTGAAATAGCCCAGTGTCTTATTTTGGGGCATTTCTGTTGTTTCATTGTGGAATGGTTTTCACTTCCAGATTCGGTAACCCCTTCCTTTTGGAAGCGGGGATTCCAACTTCCAACTTCACATGTTAATTTATACTAACAGCAAGAATGGTTTTAGTAATTTTGTATTTATTTATGTTTTTTTGAAATGGATTATAAAGAAGATTGTTTTATATTTATGCTTTTGTTATTTTGTTGTGTATGCAAAAAATGGGAAATAACGGGAGTGTCGATAGGGACTCCTAGATGTTTAAACACTGGGTATTTATTGGTGTTTTTGTTGGTTGTTATAGTCACTGGATTTTCTTTCATGTTTTTTTCGTTACGCAACAATTCTTGACAATTGTTAAATGTGT
>JAOPHQ010006538.1:0-14713 GCA_030340625.1 Merluccius polli
CAACACAACCTAATTCTAAACCGAGAAAACGGAAAATAGGCACAAGCGCAACCTAATTCAAAACCGAGAAAACGGAAAATAGGCACAATCGCAACCTAATTTCAAAATGGGGAAACTGGGTGTGCTTTGCTGGGGCAAGTGTAAGCCGCCTATGGGTGTGCTTTGCTGGGGTACGTGTAAGGTGCCTATTGGTGTGCTTTGCTGGGGTAAGTGTAAGCCGCCTATGGGTATGCTTTGCTGGGGTAAGTGTAAGGTGCCAATTGGTGTGCTTTGCTGGGGCAAGTGTAAGCCGCCTATGGGTGTGATTTGCTGGGGTAAGTGTAGGTTGTGTAGTTGTGTGAAAACGGGAAATAGGCACAAGCACAACCTAATTCTAAACCGAGAAAACGGAAAATAGGCACAAGCGCAACCTAATTCAAAACCGTGAAAACGGAATATAGGCACAAGCGCAACCTAATTCCAAACCGAGAAAACGGAATATAGGCACAAGCGCAACCTAATTTCAAACCGAGAAAACTGGGTGTGCTTTGCTGGGGCAAGTGTAAGCCGCCTATGGGTGTGCTTTGCTGGGGTACGTGTAAGCCGCATATGGGTGTGCTTTGCTGGGGTAAGTGTAAGCCGCCTATGGGTATGCTTTGCTGGGGTAAGTGTAGGTTGTGTAGTTGTGTGAAAACGGGAAATAGGCACAAGCACAACCTAATTCTAAACCGAGAAAACGGAAAATAGGCACAAGCGCAACCTAATTCAAAACCGTGAAAACGGAATATAGGCACAAGCGCAACCTAATTCCAAACCGAGAAAACGGAAAATAGGCACGAGCACAACCTAATTCCAAACCCAGAAAATGGAAAATAGGCACAAGCCCTAATTCAAAACCGAGAAAACGGAAAATAGGCACAATCGCAACCTAATTCAAAACCGAGAAAACGGAAAATAGGCACAATCGCAACCTAATTTCAAAATGGGGAAACTGGGTGTGCTTTGCTGGGGCAAGTGTAAGCCGCCTATGGGTGTGCTTTGCTGGGGTACGTGTAAGCCGCCTATGGGTGTGATTTGCTGGGGTAAGTGTAAGCCGCCTATGGGTGTGATTTGCTGGGGTAAGTGTAAGCCGCCTATGGGTGTGCTTTGCTGGGGTAAGTGTAGGTTGTGTAGTTGTGTGAAAACGGGAAATAGGCACAAGCACAACCTAATTCTAAACCGAGAAAATGGAAAATAGGCACAAGCGCAACCTAATTCAAAACCGTGAAAACGGAATATAGAAACAAGCGCAACCTAATTCCAAACCGAGAAAACGGAATATAGGCACAACGCAACCTAATTCAACACCGAGAAAATTGGGTGTGCTTTGCTGGGGCAAGTGTAAGCCGCCTATGGGTGTGCTTTGCTAGGGTAAGTGTAAGCTGCCTATGGGTGTGCTTTGCTGGGGTATGTGTAAGCCGCCTATGGGTGTGCTTTGCTGGGGTAAGTGTAAGCTGCCTATGGGTGTGCTTTGCTGGGGTAAGTGTAGGTTGTGTAATTGTTTGAAAACGGGAATTAGGCACAAGCACAACCTAATTCCAAACCCAGAAAATGGAAAATAGGCACAAGCCCAACCTAATTCAAAACCGAGAAAACGGAAAATAGGCACAATCGCAACCTAATTCAAAACCGAGAAAAACGGAAAATAGGCACAATCGCAACCTAATTTCAAAATGGGGAAACTGGGTGTGCTTTGCTGGGGCAAGTGTAAGCCGCCTATGGGTGTGCTTTGCTGGGGTACGTGTAAGGTGCCTATTGGTGTGCTTTGCTGGGGTAAGTGTAGGCGGCCAATGGGTGTGCTTTGCTGGGGTAAGTGAAAGCCGCCTATGGGTGTGCTTTGCTGGGGTAAGTTTAGGTTGTGTGGTTGTGTGAAAACGGGAAATAGGCACAAGCACAACCTAATTCTAAACCGAGAAAACGGAAAATAGGCACAAGCGCAACCTAATTCAAAACCGAGAAAACGGAAAATAGGCACAATCGCAACCTAATTTCAAAATGGGGAAACTGGGTGTGCTTTGCTGGGGCAAGTGTAAGCCGCCTATGGGTGTGCTTTGCTGGGGTACGTGTAAGCCGCATATGGGTGTGCTTTGCTGGGGTAAGTGTAGGTTGTGTAGTTGTGTGAAAACGGGAAAGAGGCACAACCACAACCTGCTTCCAAACCGAGAAAACTGGGTGTGCTTTGCTGGGGTAAGTTGTAAGCCGCCTATGGGTGTGCTTTGCTGGGGCAAGTGTAAGCCGCCTATGGGTGTTCTTTGCTGGGGTACGTGTAAGGTGCCTATTGGTGTGCCAAAAAGATGGCAGGAACAAAAAATGAAGGAAAAATAGACCTGGAGAGGTAAAAAACTCGCCAAAAAAGAAAGAGAAAAAATGAAGGAACAACAGGTCCGGGTATGTCAAAAAATCCTGAAAAAAAAAAAAAAAAAAAGATGGAGAGAATGACAAAATCGAGAAGAAAGAGGGCCAAAAAGATGGCAGGAACAAAAAATGAAGGAAAAAGAGACCTGGAGAGGTCTAAAACTCGCCAAAAAAGAAAGACAAAAAATGAAGGAACAACAGGTCCGGGTATGTCAAAAAATCCTGGAAAAAAAAAAAAAAAAAAGATGGAGAGAATGACAAAATCGAGAAGAAAGAGGGCCAAAAAGATGGCAGGAACAAAAAATGAAGGAAAAAGAGACCTGGAGAGGTAAAAAACTCGCCAAAAAAGAAAGACAAAAAATGAAGGAACAACAGGTCCGGGTATGTCAAAAAATCCTGAAAAAAAAAAAAAAAAAAAGATGGAGAGTGACAAAATCGAGAAGAAAGAGGGCCAAAAAGATGGCAGGAACAAAAAATGAAGGAAAAAGAGACCTGGAGAGGTCAAAAACTCGCCAAAAAAGAAAGAGAAAAAATGAAGGAACAACAGGTCCGGGTATGTCAAAAAATCCTGAAAAAAAAAAAAAAAAAAGATGGAGAGAATGACAAAATCGAGAAGAAAGAGGGCCAAAAAGATGGCAGGAACAAAAAATGAAGGAAAAATAGACGTGGAGAGGTCAAAAACTCGCCAAAAAAGAACGACAAAAAATGAAGGAACAACAGGTCCGGGTATGTCAAAAAATCCTGAAAAAAAAAAAAAAAAAAAGATGGAGAGAATGACAAAATCGAGAAGAAAGAGGGCCAAAAAGATGGCAGGAACAAAAAATGAAGGAAAAATAGACCTGGAGAGGTAAAAAAACTCGCCAAAAAAGAAAGAGAAAAAATGAAGGAACAACAGGTCCGGGTATGTCAAAAAATCCTGAAAAAAAAAAAAAAAAAAAGATGGAGAGAATGACAAAATCGAGAAGAAAGAGGGCCAAAAAGATGGCAGGAACAAAAAATGAAGGAAAAAGAGACCTGGAGAGGTCAAAAACTCGCCAAAAAAGAAAGAGAAAAAATGAAGGAACAACAGGTCCGGGTATGTCAAAAAATCCTTTTTTTTCCAAATTTCTTTTGCCCCCTTTTTTTCGATTTTTTATTCTCTCCATCTTTTTTTTCTACCACTCTTTCGAGTTTTTTTAACCCACTTTTTTCGAATTTGTTTTTGCTATCACTTTTTTTCTTTCCATCTTTTTTCGAGTTTTTTTCTATCACTCTTTTTTGATTTTTTATTCTCTCCATCTTTTTTTCTATCACTCTTTTTTCCAAATTTCTTTTGCCCCCTTTTTTCGATTTTTTATTCTCTCCATCTTTTTTCTATCACTCTTATTTTCGATGTTTTATTCTCTCCATCTTTTTTTTTCTCCGTCTTTTTTTCGATTTTTTTTTCTATCACTTTTTTCAATTTTTTATTCTCTCCATCTTTTTTTCTATTACTCTTTTTTCCAAATTTCTTTTGCCCCCTTTTTTCGATTTTTTATTCTCTCCATCTTTTTTCTATCACTGTTTTTTCGATTTTTTTACCCTCTTTTTTCGATTTCTTTTTGTAGCACTTTTTTCAATATTTTATTTGCTCCATCTTTTTATCACTTTTCTTTCGATTTTTTTTTCTCTCCATCTTTTTTTTCTACCACTCTTTTTCGAGTTTTTTTAACCCACTTTTTTCGAATTTGTTTTTGCTATCACTTTTTTTCTTTCCATCTTTTTTCGAGTTTTTTTCTATCACTCTTTTTTGATTTTTTATTCTCTCCATCTTTTTTCTATCAGTCTTTTTTTCGATCTTTTATTCTCTCCATTTTTTTTCTATCACTCTTTTTTTTTTAAATTTTTGCCCCCTTTTTTTCGATTTTTTATTCTCCATCTTTTTTTTATATCACTTTTTTCAATTTTTTATTCTCCATCTTTTTTTCTATCACTCTTTTTTCCAAATTTCTTTTTATCACTTTTTTCGATTTTTTTTTCTCTCCATCTTTTTTTTCTACCACTCTTTTTCGAGTTTTTTTAACCCACTTTTTTCGAATTTGTTTTTGCTATCACTTTTTTTCTTTCCATCTTTTTTCGAGTTTTTTTCTATCACTCTTTTTTGATTTTTTATTCTCTCCATCTTTTTTCTATCAGTCTTTTTTTCGATCTTTTATTCTCTCCATTTTTTTTCTATCACTCTTTTTTTTAAAAATTTTTGCCCCCTTTTTTTCGATTTTTTATTCTCCATCTTTTTTTTCTATCACTTTTTTCAATTTTTTATTCTCTCCATCTTTTTTTCTATCACTCTTTTTTCCAAATTTCTTTTGCCCCCTTTTTTTCGATTTTTTATTCTCTCCATCTTTTTTCTATCACTCTTATTTTCGATGTTTTATTCTCTCCATCTTTTTTTTTCTCCGTCTTTTTTTCGATTTTTTTTTCTATCACTTTTTTCAATTTTTTATTCTCCATCTTTTTTTCTATTACTCTTTTTTCCAAATTTCTTTTGCCCCCTTTTTCGATTTTTTATTCTCTCCATCTTTTTTCTATCACTGTTTTTTCGATTTTTTTACCCTCTCTTTTCGATTTCTTTTTGTAGCACTTTTTTCAATATTTTATTTGCTCCATCTTTTTATCACTCTTCTTTCGATTTTTTTTTCTCTCCATCTTTTTTTTCTACCACTCTTTTTCCAGTTTTTTTAACCCACTTTTTTCGAATTTTTTTTTGCTATCACTTTTTTTCTTTCCATCTTTTTTTTCTATCACTCTTATTTTCGATGTTTTATTCTCTCCATCTTTTTTTTCTCCGTCTTTTTTTCGATTTTTTTTTCTATCACTTTTTTCAATTTTTTATTCTCTCCATCTTTTTTTCTATCACTCTTTTTTCCAAATTTCTTTTGCCCCCTTTTTTTCGATTTTTTATTCTCTCCATCTTTTTTTCTATCACTCTTATTTTCGATGTTTTATTCTCTCCATCTTTTTTTTCTCCGTCTTTTTTTCGATTTTTTTTTCTATCACTTTTTTCAATTTTTTATTCTCTCCATCTTTTTTTCTATCACTCTTTTTTCCAAATTTCTTTTGCCCCCTTTTTTCGATTTTTTATTTTTTTCTCCGTCTTTTTTTCGATTTTGTTTTCTATCACTTTTTTCAATTTTTTATTCTCTCCATCTTTTTTTCTATCACTCTTTTTTCCAAATTTCTTTTGCCCCCTTTTTTTCGATGTTTTATTCTCTCCATATTTTTTTTTCTCCGTCTTTTTTTCGATTTTGTTTTCTATCACTTTTTTCAATTTTTTATTCTCTCCATCTTTTTTTCTATCACTCTTTTTTCCAAATTTCTTTTGCCCCCTTTTTTTCGATTTTTTATTCTCTCCATCTTTTTTTTCTACCACTCTTTTTCGAGTTTTTTTAACCCACTTTTTTCGAATTTTTTTTTGCTATCACTTTTTTTCTTTCCATCTTTTTTCGATTTTTTTTCTATCACTCTTTTTTGATTTTTTATTCTCTCCATCTTTTTTCTATCAGTCTTTTTTTCGATTTTTATTCTCTCCATCTTTTTTTTTCTCCGTCTTTTTTTCGATTTTTTTTTCTATCACTTTTTTCAATTTTTTATTCTCTCCATCTTTTTTTCTATCACTCTTTTTTCCAAATTTCTTTTGCCCCCTTTTTTCGATTTTTTATTCTCTCCATCTTTTTTCTATCACTCTTATTTTCGATGTTTTATTCTCTCCATCTTTTTTTTTCTCCGTCTTTTTTTCGATTTTGTTTTCTATCACTTTTTTCAATTTTTTATTCTCTCCATCTTTTTTTCTATCACTCTTTTTTCCAAATTTCTTTTGCCCCCTTTTTTCGATTTTTTATTTTTTTCTCCGTCTTTTTTTCGATTTTGTTTTCTATCACTTTTTTCAATTTTTTATTCTCTCCATCTTTTTTTCTATCACTCTTTTTTCCAAATTTCTTTTGCCCCCTTTTTTTCGATTTTTTATTCTCTCCATCTTTTTTTTCTACCACTCTTTCGAGTTTTTTTAACCCACTTTTTTCGAATTTTTTTTTGCTATCACTTTTTTTCTTTCCATCTTTTTTCGATTTTTTTTCTATCACTCTTTTTTGATTTTTTATTCTCTCCATCTTTTTTCTATCAGTCTTTTTTTCAATCTTTTATTCTCTCCATTTTTTTTCTATCACTCTTTTTTTTTTAAATTTTTGCCCCCTTTTTTTCAATTTTTTATTCTCTCCATCTTTTTTTTTCTCCGTCTTTTTTTCGATTTTGTTTTCTATCACTTTTTTCAATTTTTTATTCTCTCCATCTTTTTTTCTATCACTCTTTTTTCCAAATTTCTTTTGCCCCCTTTTTTTCGATTTTTTATTCTCTCCATCTTTTTTCTATCACTATTTTTTCGATTTTTTTTAACCTCTTTTTTCGATTTCTTTTTGTAGCACTTTTTTCAATATTTTATTTGCTCCATCTTTTTATCACTTTTTTTTCGATTTTTTTTTCTCTCCATCTTTTTTTTCTACCACTCTTTTTCGAGTTTTTTTAACCCACTTTTTTTTAATTCTTTTTTGCTATCACTTTTTTTCTTTCCATCTTTTTTCGATTTTTTTTCTATCACTCTTTTTTGATTTTTTATTCTCTCCATCTTTTTTTTCTATCACTCTTATTTTCGATGTTTTATTCTCTCCATCTTTTTTTTTCTCCGTCTTTTTTTCGATTTTTTTTTCTATCACTCTTTTCAATTTTTTATTCTCTCCATCTTTTTTTCTATCACTCTTTTTTCCAAATTTCTTTTGCCCCCTTTTTTTCGATTTTTTATTCTCTCCATCTTTTTTCTATCAGTCTTTTTTTCGATCTTTTATTCTCTCCATTTTTTTTCTATCACTCTTTTTTTTTTAAATTTTTGCCCCCTTTTTTTCAATTTTTTATTCTCTCCATCTTTCTTCTATCACTCTTATTTTCGATGTTTTATTCTCTCCATCTTTTTTTTCTACCACTCTTTTTCGAGTTTTTTTAACCCACTTTTTTCGAATTTTTTTTTGCTATCACTTTTTATTCTCTCCATCTTTTTTCTATCACTCTTATTTTCGATGTTTTATTCTCTCCATCTTTTTTTTTCTCCGTCTTTTTTTCGATTTTTTTTCTATCACTCTTTTCAATTTTTTATTCTCTCCATCTTTTTTTCTATCAATCTTTTTTCCAAATTTCTTTTGCTCCCTTTTTTTCGATTTTTTATTCTCTCCATCTTTTTCTATCACTGTTTTTTCGATTTTTTTACCCTCTTTTTTCGATTTCTTTTTGTAGCACTTTTTTCAATATTTTATTTGCTCCATCTTTTTATCACTTTTTTTAGATTTTTTTTCTCCATCTTTTTTTTCTACCACTCTTTTTCGAGTTTTTTTAACCCACTTTTTTCGAATTTTTTTTTGCTATCACTTTTTATTCTCTCCATCTTTTTTCTATCACTCTTATTTTCGATGTTTTATTCTCTCCATCTTTTTTTTTCTCCGTCTTTTTTTCGATTTTTTTTCTATCACTCTTTTCAATTTTTTATTCTCTCCATCTTTTTTTCTATCAATCTTTTTTCCAAATTTCTTTTGCTCCCTTTTTTCGATTTTTTATTCTCTCCATCTTTTTCTATCACTGTTTTTTCGATTTTTTTACCCTCTTTTTTCGATTTCTTTTTGTAGCACTTTTTTCAATATTTTATTTGCTCCATCTTTTTATCACTTTTTTTCGATTTTTTTTTCTCCATCTTTTTTTTCTACCACTCTTTTTCGAGTTTTTTTAACCCACTTTTTTCGAATTTTTTTTTGCTATCACATTTTTTCTTTCCATCTTTTTTCGATTTTTTTTTCTATCACTCTTTTTTGATTTTTTATTCTCTCCATCTTTTTTCTATCAGTCTTTTTTTCGATCTTTTATTCTCTCCATTTTTTTCTATCACTTTTTAAAAAACAATTTTGCCCCCTTTTTTCTGTTGTTCCTTCATTTTTTCTCTTTCTTTTTAGGCGAGTTTTTGACCTCTTCAGGTCTCTTTTTCCTTCATTTTTTGTTCCTGCCATCTTTTTGGCCCTCTTTCTTCTCGATTTTGTCATTCTCTCCATCTTTTTTTTTTTTTTTTTTCAGGATTTTTTGACATACCCGGACCTGTTGTTCCTTCATTTTTTCTCTTTCTTTTTTGGCGAGTTTTTGACCTCTCCAGGTCTCTTTTTCCTTCATTTTTTGTTCCTGCCATCTTTTTGGCCCTCTTTCTTCTCGATTTTGTCATTCTCTCCATCTTTTTTTTTTTTTTTTTTTTCAGGATTTTTTGACATACCCGGACCTGTTGTTCCTTCATTTTTTCTCTTTCTTTTTTGGCGAGTTTTTTACCTCTCCAGGTCTCATTTTCCTTCATTTTTTGTTCCTGCCATCTTTTTGTTCCTGCCATCAGGATTTTTTGACATACCCGGACCTGTTGTTCCTTCATTTTTTCGTCTTTCTTTTTTGGCGAGTTTTTGACATCTCCAGGTCTCTTTTTCCTTCATTTTTTGTTCCTGCCATCTTTTTGGCCCTCTTTCTTCTCGATTTTGTCATTCTCTCCATCTTTTTTTTTTTTTTTTTTTTTTCAGGATTTTTTGACATACCCGGACCTGTTGTTCCTTCATTTTTTGTCTTTCTTTTCTGGCGAGTTTTTGACCTCTCCAGGTCTCTTTTTCCTTCATTTTTTGTTCCTGCCATCTTTTTGGCCCTCTTTCTTCTCGATTTTGTCATTCTCTCCATCTTTATTTATTCATTTTTTTTCAGGATTTTTTGACACACCCATTTGCTGGGGTAAGTGTAGGCCGCCAATGGGTGTGCCAATGGGTGTGCTTTGCTGGGGTAAGTGAAAGCCGCCTATGGGTGTGCTTTGCTGGGGTAAGTTTAGGTTGTGTAGTTGTGTGAAAACGGGAAATAGGCAGAAGCACAACCTAATTCTAAACCGAGAAAACGGAAAATAGGCACAAGCGCAACCTAATTCAAAACCGAGAAAACGGAAAATAGGCACAATCGCAACCTAATTTCAAAATGGGGAAACTGGGTGTGCTTTGCTGGGGCAAGTGTAAGCCGCCTATGGGTGTGCTTTGCTGGGGTACGTGTAAGGTGCCTATTGGTGTGCTTTGCTGGGGTAAGTGTAGGCGGCCAATGGGTGTGCTTTGCTGGGGTAAGTGAAAGCCGCCTATGGGTGTGCTTTGCTGGGGTAAGTGTAGGTTGTGTAATTGTTTGAAAACGGGAATTAGGCACAAGCACAACCTAATTCCAAACCCAGAAAATGGAAAATAGGCACAAGCCCAACCTAATTCAAAACCGAGAAAACGGAAAATAGGCACAATCGCAACCTAATTCCAAACCGAGAAAACGGAAAATAGGCACGAGCACAACCTTATTCCAAACCCAGAAAATGGAAAATAGGCACAAGCCCAACCTAATTCAAAACCGAGAAAACGGAAAATAGGCACAATCGCAACCTAATTCCAAACCGAGAAAACGGAAAATAGGCACGAGCACAACCTTATTCCAAACCCAGAAAATGGAAAATAGGCACAAGCCCAACCTAATTCAAAACCGAGAAAACGGAAAATAGGCACAATCGCAACCTAATTCAAAACCGAGAAAACGGAAAATAGGCACAAGCGCAACCTAATTCAAAACCGTGAAAACGGAATATAGGCACAAGCGCAACCTAATTCCAAACCGAGAAAACGGAATATAGGCACAAGCGCAACCTAATTTCAAACCGAGAAAATTGGGTGTGCTTTGCTGGGGCAAGTGTAAAGCCGCCTATGGGTGTGCTTTGCTGGGGTATGTGTAAGACGCCTATGGGTGTGCTTTGCTGGGGTATGTGTAAGATGCCTATGGGTGTGCTTTGCTGGGGTAAGTGTAAGCCGCCTATGGGTATGCTTTGCTGGGGTAAGTGTAAGGTGCCTATTGGTGTGCTTTGCTGGGGCAAGTGTAAGCCGCCTATGGGTGTGCTTTGCTGGGGTACGTGTAAGCCGCATATGGGTGTGCTTTGCTGGGGTAAGTGTAAGACGCCTATGGGTGTGCTTTGCTGGGGTAAGTGTAGGTTGTGTAGTTGTTTGAAAACGGGAAATAGGCACAAGCACAACCTAATTCCAAACCGAGAAAACGGAAAATAGGCACAAGCACAACCTAATTCCAAACCGAGAAAACGGAATATAGGCACAAGCACAACCTAATTTCAAACCGAGAAAACTGGGTGTGCTTTGCTGGGGCAAGTGTAAGCCGCGTATGGGTGTGCTTTGCTGGGGTAAGTGTAAGCTGCCTATGGGTGTGCTTTGCTGGGGTAAGTGTAGGTTGTGTAATTGTTTGAAAACGGGAATTAGGCACAAGCACAACCTAATTCCAAACCCAGAAAATGGAAAATAGGCACAAGCCCAACCTAATTCAAAACCGAGAAAACGGAAAATAGGCACAATCGCAACCTAATTCCAAACCGAGAAAACGGAAAATAGGCACGAGCACAACCTAATTCCAAACCCAGAAAATGGAAAATAGGCACAAGCCCTAATTCAAAACCGAGAAAACGGAAAATAGGCACAATCGCAACCTAATTCAAAACCGAGAAAACGGAAAATAGGCACAATCGCAACCTAATTTCAAAATGGGGAAACTGGGTGTGCTTTGCTGGGGCAAGTGTAAGCCGCCTATGGGTGTGCTTTGCTGGGGTACGTGTAAGGTGCCTATTGGTGTGCTTTGCTGGGGTAAGTGTAAGCCGCCTATGGGTATGCTTTGCTGGGGTAAGTGTAAGGTGCCAATTGGTGTGCTTTGCTGGGGCAAGTGTAAGCCGCCTATGGGTGTGATTTGCTGGGGTAAGTGTAGGTTGTGTAGTTGTGTGAAAACGGGAAATAGGCACAAGCACAACCTAATTCTAAACCGAGAAAACGGAAAATAGGCACAAGCGCAACCTAATTCAAAACCGTGAAAACGGAATATAGGCACAAGCGCAACCTAATTCCAAACCGAGAAAACGGAATATAGGCACAAGCGCAACCTAATTTCAAACCGAGAAAACTGGGTGTGCTTTGCTGGGGCAAGTGTAAGCCGCCTATGGGTGTGCTTTGCTGGGGTACGTGTAAGCCGCATATGGGTGTGCTTTGCTGGGGTAAGTGTAAGCCGCCTATGGGTATGCTTTGCTGGGGTAAGTGTAGGTTGTGTAGTTGTGTGAAAACGGGAAATAGGCACAAGCACAACCTAATTCTAAACCGAGAAAACGGAAAATAGGCACAAGCGCAACCTAATTCAAAACCGTGAAAACGGAATATAGGCACAAGCGCAACCTAATTCCAAACCGAGAAAACGGAAAATAGGCACGAGCACAACCTAATTCCAAACCCAGAAAATGGAAAATAGGCACAAGCCCTAATTCAAAACCGAGAAAACGGAAAATAGGCACAATCGCAACCTAATTCAAAACCGAGAAAACGGAAAATAGGCACAATCGCAACCTAATTTCAAAATGGGGAAACTGGGTGTGCTTTGCTGGGGCAAGTGTAAGCCGCCTATGGGTGTGCTTTGCTGGGGTACGTGTAAGCCGCCTATGGGTGTGATTTGCTGGGGTAAGTGTAAGCCGCCTATGGGTGTGATTTGCTGGGGTAAGTGTAAGCCGCCTATGGGTGTGCTTTGCTGGGGTAAGTGTAGGTTGTGTAGTTGTGTGAAAACGGGAAATAGGCACAAGCACAACCTAATTCTAAACCGAGAAAATGGAAAATAGGCACAAGCGCAACCTAATTCAAAACCGTGAAAACGGAATATAGAAACAAGCGCAACCTAATTCCAAACCGAGAAAACGGAATATAGGCACAACGCAACCTAATTCAACACCGAGAAAATTGGGTGTGCTTTGCTGGGGCAAGTGTAAGCCGCCTATGGGTGTGCTTTGCTAGGGTAAGTGTAAGCTGCCTATGGGTGTGCTTTGCTGGGGTATGTGTAAGCCGCCTATGGGTGTGCTTTGCTGGGGTAAGTGTAAGCTGCCTATGGGTGTGCTTTGCTGGGGTAAGTGTAGGTTGTGTAATTGTTTGAAAACGGGAATTAGGCACAAGCACAACCTAATTCCAAACCCAGAAAATGGAAAATAGGCACAAGCCCAACCTAATTCAAAACCGAGAAAACGGAAAATAGGCACAATCGCAACCTAATTCAAAACCGAGAAAAACGGAAAATAGGCACAATCGCAACCTAATTTCAAAATGGGGAAACTGGGTGTGCTTTGCTGGGGCAAGTGTAAGCCGCCTATGGGTGTGCTTTGCTGGGGTACGTGTAAGGTGCCTATTGGTGTGCTTTGCTGGGGTAAGTGTAGGCGGCCAATGGGTGTGCTTTGCTGGGGTAAGTGAAAGCCGCCTATGGGTGTGCTTTGCTGGGGTAAGTTTAGGTTGTGTGGTTGTGTGAAAACGGGAAATAGGCACAAGCACAACCTAATTCTAAACCGAGAAAACGGAAAATAGGCACAAGCGCAACCTAATTCAAAACCGAGAAAACGGAAAATAGGCACAATCGCAACCTAATTTCAAAATGGGGAAACTGGGTGTGCTTTGCTGGGGCAAGTGTAAGCCGCCTATGGGTGTGCTTTGCTGGGGTACGTGTAAGGTGCCTATTGGTGTGCTTTGCTGGGGTAAGTGTAAGCCGCCTATGGGTATGCTTTGCTGGGGTAAGTGTAAGGTGCCAATTGGTGTGCTTTGCTGGGGCAAGTGTAAGCCGCCTATGGGTGTGATTTGCTGGGGTAAGTGTAGGTTGTGTAGTTGTGTGAAAACGGGAAATAGGCACAAGCACAACCTAATTCTAAACCGAGAAAACGGAAAATAGGCACAAGCGCAACCTAATTCAAAACCGTGAAAACGGAATATAGGCACAAGCGCAACCTAATTCCAAACCGAGAAAACGGAATATAGGCACAAGCGCAACCTAATTTCAAACCGAGAAAACTGGGTGTGCTTTGCTGGGGCAAGTGTAAGCCGCCTATGGGTGTGCTTTGCTGGGGTACGTGTAAGCCGCATATGGGTGTGCTTTGCTGGGGTAAGTGTAAGCCGCCTATGGGTATGCTTTGCTGGGGTAAGTGTAGGTTGTGTAGTTGTGTGAAAACGGGAAATAGGCACAAGCACAACCTAATTCTAAACCGAGAAAACGGAAAATAGGCACAAGCGCAACCTAATTCAAAACCGTGAAAACGGAATATAGGCACAAGCGCAACCTAATTCCAAACCGAGGAAAACGGAAAATAGGCACGAGCACAACCTAATTCCAAACCCAGAAAATGGAAAATAGGCACAAGCCCTAATTCAAAACCGAGAAAACGGAAAATAGGCACAATCGCAACCTAATTCAAAACCGAGAAAACGGAAAATAGGCACAATCGCAACCTAATTTCAAAATGGGGAAACTGGGTGTGCTTTGCTGGGGCAAGTGTAAGCCGCCTATGGGTGTGCTTTGCTGGGGTACGTGTAAGCCGCCTATGGGTGTGATTTGCTGGGGTAAGTGTAAGCCGCCTATGGGTGTGATTTGCTGGGGTAAGTGTAAGCCGCCTATGGGTGTGCTTTGCTGGGGTAAGTGTAGGTTGTGTAGTTGTGTGAAAACGGGAAATAGGCACAAGCACAACCTAATTCTAAACCGAGAAAATGGAAAATAGGCACAAGCGCAACCTAATTCAAAACCGTGAAAACGGAATATAGAAACAAGCGCAACCTAATTCCAAACCGAGAAAACGGAATATAGGCACAACGCAACCTAATTCAACACCGAGAAAATTGGGTGTGCTTTGCTGGGGCAAGTGTAAGCCGCCTATGGGTGTGCTTTGCTAGGGTAAGTGTAAGCTGCCTATGGGTGTGCTTTGCTGGGGTATGTGTAAGCCGCCTATGGGTGTGCTTTGCTGGGGTAAGTGTAAGCTGCCTATGGGTGTGCTTTGCTGGGGTAAGTGTAGGTTGTGTAATTGTTTGAAAACGGGAATTAGGCACAAGCACAACCTAATTCCAAACCCAGAAAATGGAAAATAGGCACAAGCCCAACCTAATTCAAAACCGAGAAAACGGAAAATAGGCACAATCGCAACCTAATTCAAAACCGAGAAAAACGGAAAATAGGCACAATCGCAACCTAATTTCAAAATGGGGAAACTGGGTGTGCTTTGCTGGGGCAAGTGTAAGCCGCCTATGGGTGTGCTTTGCTGGGGTACGTGTAAGGTGCCTATTGGTGTGCTTTGCTGGGGTAAGTGTAGGCGGCCAATGGGTGTGCTTTGCTGGGGTAAGTGAAAGCCGCCTATGGGTGTGCTTTGCTGGGGTAAGTTTAGGTTGTGTGGTTGTGTGAAAACGGGAAATAGGCA
>JAOPHQ010006539.1:0-10000 GCA_030340625.1 Merluccius polli
AGGGAGATCTTGACAGGAAGATAAGAGAGAGACCCTGACAGAGGGACTGGCCAGGCAGAGTGAAGTGTGGCTGGGGAAAACTAAACGCCAACCAGTGTGAGCTTGAAATGTGGTTGGGAGCGGCCTGGGAGTCAGCAGATGTTGGAAATTAGCTGGTGTTTTTAATTATTGTATACCACAGCCAATGAGCTAGCAGGGCACCGCCTCCAAACTACTATTTACCTTCTTGTTTTGGGAATGTTTTCCTACATGGACTGTCAGTGAATGGCTTAAAAAAGGGAATTGTATGTATTATAATTACATCTCATTTTTGTTTGTTTTGAATCTTAATTCCTACTTGTGTGTAACTGTCTGTGTGCATGTCTGCTATATGGTCGACATGAAGTCCCTGACTTCTCATTACTGACTGACTGTTTTTTCATCCTCTCATCCAGTTTAGACAGTTTACAATTTAAGGAAAGGAGACATTTGTATATGTGCCTCCAGTATGCCTCCTATTCTGTCCATCTTGCCGTCTCCTTTTTTTGTTCCTTTTTGTTCCTTTTTCCTCACATCACTCTTACACATCCTCCAATCTCTCTTTCTGTCTCTGTGTGCTGTAATGAAATGGCTTCACTACAGTGTGTGACTATATTCTCTCATGTGGTATCACACAGTGTTTGAATGTTGATCCATGTAATGTCAGCCGCAGGCAGAACCAAAGAACTCTTAAAGCACAAACATACATTTGAACTGGGGCCCGGCTGAGGCCCAAGGCAATGCCATGATGACGCAAACAAAAGGAAAGAAGAATCTGAGCCTCCCCTGCTAGTGCTAGGCTTTGTGGCAGAATGGGATGATTTGGCAATTACTCAGTAGCAGTTGAAATGAATGCCTCCGGTGCTGTAGGGAGGCGTCTATAAGGAGATCTTTTATTATGGAACTTAATAGTGGATTTGATGCCATAGTGTAAATACTAGTCTGCTTTCTAAAATCCCATTGATAACTGTTCAGTTTTGCTGACTGTTGATCATTGTTTCATAACCATGAAAAACATGAATAGTAACTGTCTAAAATGATCACCCAAGAGTATACACGTTTGTATCCACCTATTGGGATTGGTATTTGGCAATCGAGGATTTGCCCCAGAGTAACAGATATTTATGTTTTTGGCCATAGAGAGGCATATACTAATAGTACTCAACTCAGATTTATCACTGCTGTTTCTCAGAGATAAGCGGTCCGCTAACGATTCCACTTGTAGGGTTTTATCCTGGTCAACCTTTGACCTTGTGTTGCTGCTGTGTCACAGGTGCCAAGATGGATGAGGCAGAGAAGTACCAACAGAGACTGCAGGCTATCGCCGTGAGTATACACACACACACACACACACGCACACGCACACATGGACAAGGGCAGGACAGTGAGCGTTCCTTGGCTCCTGAATAATTGAAGCAGGCTAGTGTGTGTGGCGCCAGGTCTGCCCTGCTGCCATAGTAAAACGACACCAACTGGCTGCCATGGAGACAGGTGGCGTCTCGTCACTAGAGTATTATAGGATAGAACTGTCTGGGGCTTTCAACGAATATTATAAATTCGATTATACAATTGAACTGTAAAATAAAACAGACATTCGATTGTGAAAATTTATATTCGATTGTGAAAAAAAAGCAGCACTACAGCGGCTGTCGCTGTACTGAATGCACTGCATGACGGACAGGAGGCACACAACATCACTTTCATTGATTGAAAATGAAATGTAGGTCACGCTAAAATGAGCGAATAATTCACCAACAACAACCATGTGGTAATGATGGCATGGAGTTCACAACCAGAGTCAACCAAAAAGCCTCTCTAAAACTAAATATACCTTTCTAAAAATCTAAAAATAAATATACATGTACAAATAGTTATGTCTCTCGTTATATTGGTTTGCCCTCTTATGGACGCAATGCGCAAAAGTAGATATTCGAATGGTTCGAACTTGTCTTTTTTGACAGCCCTACTGATGACCCTCTGCTCTGGGCCTCTTCCTCACTCTGTTAGTGTCTTTCAGTTCCTACTCTACTCTTCTGTCTCTATTATGTTCTTCCTATATTACTTTTTTATTATTACTCTTTTATGCACTCCTTTTCTTTTTTTTAATCTTATTCTGGCGTCTGTGCAGTTTCACTTTCTGTATTTTTTCACTTCTTCTCTCCCAGTTCTAATACTGAGGTTTATCAAGACTGAATCACCACTAGGACTGTCAATGAATATTCTACATTTGATTATATAATTGAATTATACAAAAACAAAAACAGACATTCGATTGTGAAAAATAATATTTGATTGCGGGGGAAAAGCAGCACTACCGCGGCTGCCTGGGCCACTGCACTGAAAGGAGGAGTGGTTGCTCTATTCATCACCTCCTCTTTTGCCTACTGTTGCCTTTAGCCGTAGCATCACGCTGCATTATACTGTGTGGTGTTCTGTTGTTTAGACCACATTGTCTTGCTAGCTGGTCACCTTTCACACTGTTGTCTCTCAGCTGCTGTGACAACCCAGTGTCGCATTAAAGTGCTTCTTATCTCTTTTTTTCTCGCTCTTTCTCTTTCCCTTTCATTCTGTTTTTCTTCCCGTCTTTCTCTCCCCCGTATTTCTCTGTCAATTTTTCTCATTCTGTGACACTCGCTCTTGCTCTACATCTCTTTGTCTGCCTTTCTCTTTTGCATCCTTTTCCTTGCCATCTCTCTCTGTCCATCTGTCTCACTCCCTCTCTCGGTCTCAGGAGAAGCGACGCATGCAGGAGGAGCAGGAGCGGGCCAAGAGAGACATGGAGGATGAAAGACTGCGCTTACAGCAGCTAAAGGTAGCTCATGCACCCAGGCATGCACGCATGTACCCAGGCATGCACACACACACGCACGCACACACCATGACCCCTCTCAAGTGTTACATGTGGGAATAAAATGGATTATTTTCTCTCTCGTCGCACTCGTCAGTCACAAGTTCACACACACAGAGAAACAGAAACACAGACATGGACTAACGCTATTCAATACAATTTTAAGCATGCCTGGTTTCCCAGCAAGAATGGGGAGAGTTTTTTATGGGCAGAAGCTCTCTCACTCTCTCTGCCTGCACTCTCTGCCTCTCTCTCTCACTCTCTGCCTTTCTCTCTCACTCTCTGACAGATACCAATATTTCACTCAGACAAATTCCACTGCAGCTGCTGTCCAGCATGTTGGCAAGAGCATCCCTTCCAAATATATTGTACACACACACACACACACACACATACACGCCCCCCCCCCCCCCCACACACACACACACACACACACAAATCTGTTCACACCCTTCCACATGTCCTGGTTTCCCCGTGTCAGGTTGGGTTCAGGCTCCCGATCCCAGCAGGACTGTGAGGTTGTGAGGGCGTTTACAACACACTCCAGGCTAGACCCACACTACTCTATTGTGTTCACACCATTTCCCACTTCCTATGTGTTTCAACATATTTGTGTGTGTGTGTGTGTGTGTATGTGATTTGCATTGCAGAGTGTGTGAACGTATGTGTGGAGGAATGCATTTGTACGGAAAGAAAATGTCATAATGACATATTTTTATTCGACGAGTTTAGAAAAAAACTAATTGTAAAAATACTTGTTTGATAACCACAAAAAAGTTTTTAGTTTTAGAGGTTAGTTAGGTGTAGCCAGTGCTGGCATGTTGTCATAAGATGTATGTTGATAGGAGCAGCCTTCACACAACCTGACTCCCGCAGGAAGGAGAGAGAGCGAGGGAGGTGGAGGGAGGTAGAGGGAGGGAGGGAGGGAGGGAGGATGGAGAGGGAGGGAGAGACACAGGGGGGAGAGAGAGAGGGAGGGTCAGCGAGATGGGAGGGAGGGTCAGAGAGAAGGGAGGGTGAGTCAGAGAGATGGGAGGGAGGGTGAAAGAGATGGGAGGGAGGGTGAGAGAGAGGGAGGGTAAGTCAGAGAGATGGGAAGGAGGGTTAGGGGAGAGGGAGGGAGGGTTAGAGGGAGGGAGGAAGGGAGGGTCAGAGAGGGCGAGGAAGAGAGGGTGAGTGAGAGGGAGATGGGAGGGAGGAAGGGAGGGTGAGAGAGGGCGAGGAAGGGAGGGTGAGTGAGGGGGAGATGGGAGGGAGGAAGGGAGGGTGAGAGAGAGGGAGGGAGGGAGGAAGGAGAGGGGGAGCAGTAGCCAGCCCTAAGGCATGGGGGGGGGGGACAGAACTCTGCTTGTTCTGTCCAGGAGGAAGAAGCATAGAGGAGGGTTTGTGACTCTTTTAGCCCCCAATAGTTTGATAGCGGTGGGCAGCACTAAGGCAGTTAGCGTATCGCTGCCAACACTTAAGCAAACATTGAGGTATTGCGATGGAACTCGGCGTGGTCTGAAAACAAACAAAAAAAGACAAAAAAGGATTTGTAGTTTAGCTGCTAGAGGTCGGCTGGAGAGAAGATGGTGCCTTGAAGATGGTGCCTTGAAGATGGCGGTGTGCTTTGCCTTTAATAGCACAGAGCAAGCAGGTGGCGTTGTGCTCGTCGCAGAGCGTGCAGGTCGCACTTAGTTAGCAGTTAGAGCTAAAACATTTCAGACTTGGAGAGATACCGACATGCATTTGAGATAAGTTGTAAACCACATGCTGCATAATTTACCTACCAGGGATTCACAGTAACACAATAGTCCAGTTTTAAATGTTTTATTTAATTAACCAACTAGTATCATTTAATCAATGATTACATTATTAAATTATTAGATTAATACATTAATGAAAACATTCTAATAATAAACGGCTAGACGGCTTAGTCTATAGATGCTTGGTATTGCATATGTCATATAATGCCATGAAACACAGGTCAGTGCTTTGATGTGCGTATGCAGTGAGCTCTGGGGGTCTCTGGTCTGAGACTGTGGACGTGGTCTGGACCTCGCAGGACGTAACTGCTGGTCCCAGACTTCCTCATCCTCCGAGAGAGGGAGGGGGGGGGGGGGGGGGGGGGGGGGTAGAGAGAGAGAGAGGGGGGGAGAGAGGGAGAGAGGGGGGGATGAGAGAGCACTTTAGGAAAGGGAATTGTTTCAATTTGGAGGGAGAGAAGATAATGTCAACAGCTATGTAAGGGAAATGGGGCAGACTTCCTTTTAAATGGGATCTGGTTATCAAGAAAAAGGTTATTATGATGCACCTGGTGTGTGTGTGTGTGTGTGTGTGTGTGTGTGTGTGTGTGTGTGTGTGTGTGTGTGTGTGTGTGTGTGTGTGTGTGTGTGTGTGTGTGTGTGTGTGTGTGTGTGTGTGTGTGTGTGCGCGCGCACATGTATAACTGGTGGAGTGTTTGGAGTGAGAGTGTGTGCGTCTTTGTGGTAGGTTAGAGTGCATTGTTTATGTGTTTGGGATCGATGTGAGCATATGTTTGTGCGTGTGTTTGTAGGAATGTGTGTGTTTGTGATGCGAGTCCTTGCAACAGTGTGTGTTCTCATAGAAAAACAGCGAGGAGAGTAAATTCCTTTCGTGTGTGTGTGTTTGTCGGTCTCCTCCTTATAAAAACATGAAAGCGGTAGCACGGCTGGGTGGCTCCAGGAGAGCGTAGGTATGTAGCAGCAGCAGCAGCCACCCCGAGGTGCCTCAGCCTTCCTTTGGTCAGAAAGTCAGATTTGGAGGAGAGGAAAAGGAGGGGAAAACGGCGGTGCAGAGAACAAGGGAGGGAGTGCACAGGCGCTCACTAAACGACGCACTTCAAAGAACACGTGTTGTTGCAAGTTTACCCCCGTTACCTCCCATGTTCTCCCTGCTGAGATGAAGGCCGCCTGCTTTCACACATCTCTCTCTCTCTGTCTCTCTGTCTCTGTGTATCTGTTTATTATTAAGTCAGCAGCTCAGCTAACGGTGTGTTATTCATGGCATGTTAAGGAATTTAAGTTCATCACCATGTTGTCTGATCTAAAAAATCTGTATTCCCAGTTCAGATTAGTCAAGATCAATTTCTAAACAGCGATATTCCTATCATTACGCCTAACTCTGTGTTATATATTTAAAGGTGCTGTAGATTTAAGAGCTATTATTTGAGTGTAATTTGTTAGAAATGGCCCAGCCATCCGTCAGCTATTAGTGTGTGTAATGCACTGTGAGAATATGTTTTGGGTTGACTGCGCCTGCCTCTGTATGAGACAATTTACATTTTAGCCCGCTGCCTGCTAATTTCAGGGCATCTGTTCCCTGATTGGTTCCTAGAAACCATCTTGCCTGTCAATCACAGGTACGCGAATGCAAAACTTCAATCAATGACGGAGAAACGTAGCAGGGCAGGGTTTCGTTTCACCATCTTCTGCTCTTTTCTGCTCTTTCTTTCCAACTCTCAAATCTTACCTACAGCACCAGCATTTAGTTTAATTCACAAAGTACCTGCTAATTATTTCCCAATGTGGTTTGTTTTGTTGTTTAATCTAATCATGCACTTAATCTAACCCAGTCTTTATTGTGTGTGCGTGCGTGCGTGTGTGCGCGCGCGTACTATGCTCCTTTCCCTTCAGAGGAAGTCCCTGCGGGACCAGTGGCTGATGGAGGGTCCTCTCTCCTCACCCACCACCCCCCCCACCTCACCATCCTCCCAGGACGGCCCCCACTCCCCTCTCTGGGGCCCCCACACCCCGGAGACCGAGAAACGCATTGACGAGTATGACGTTGTTATTAAAGAAGCTCTTTCTAAACATGTTTGTGACTACAGACTCCCTTCACAGTGCCAGGGGAGAAGGCATGAAAGCCATTTCAAGCTTAGAAAGCACCAGAGGTCATTGTAAAGCCTCTGAAGACTACAAGCAGGCCTTGTTTTAGGAAACACGAGCACTCTGACTCATCCGCTGCTACACATTAGCCTCTACAGGGAATGGCAGGTATGGTAGGAAACAGTACTTAGCATCGTGTAGCATCTTACCCTAGCTATCCATGCTGTATAACAGAAAGAATAGCTAAACCTAGCAGTTATGGTGCACCTAGAAACTTGTTCTTTTAACCTGGCTGTACCAACAGTGATATATTGTTTTTTTCACTTTCTACTGACAAATGTACTTATTGTAAGTCGATTTGGACAAAAGCGTCTGCTAAATGTAAATGTATGGGGAAAACGCACACTTGCAGTATATGTCCTGGTAGGGAGATTTAGATTCTAAACTTTAGTGTTATGTTGATGTGTCAGCTTAAGCTTACAGCAAACGTTAAGCTTGTTGTAGGTATAGATTTGACTGTGTGTGTGTGTGTGCGTGTGCGTGTTTCTCAGGTTGCAGGAAGAGAGTCGACGGTTAGCTGAAGGCGAGCAACTAAAGGAGCAGACGGAGGATGGCAAAACGGTGAGACACACACACACACACCCATCTGCAGGCTGGACACGGCACCAACCACCACGTCTTTGTTTTTGTGCCCACGAGGTGAGATTATTTTCCCTGAATAATGCATGTTCAGGCCTCGTGCTGCTGTGACGCTAGCGCCCGTTTGGAAATCCACTGCTGCTTTATGATTGCTGATGGCTCTATGACACGAAGCAACCAGCGGTGGATGTAATCCACTGGTGTCGTTTAACCTGATGCTAGCGCCAGTCTTACTTCAGACCTCTTAATTTCTGAACAAAGCCCCGGCTTGTTGAGCATTAACTCTAATCAACCCAGGCTGGGACCAAGAGGAGGTTTTGTGCTCGCCCTTCGCCTGGGAACATTTTGGAAAAGATACAGGTTATTTCCGGGAAACGGGAAGCAACAACTCTAAATATATCGCTGGGCTTGACAGCTTGTCAACAGCTCACTTCCTCTTTTTTTTCGTAAGCAAGGCATGTGTCTTTCTCTTTCATCTGGTGCACTGGTCACTCACGGTTAATACAAATACACGAGTATCGTCTTGGCTTGAACTGAGCCATAGACACGTATGTACAGCTATCATGAACACTTGGTCTGTACCGGCTTCCACTGTATGACCTGGGATGAACGATGGCTGAAATACAACCTCCATCTGTGTCATTGTCCGGCCAATACCTGATAGCTCGATACTGCCCCCTAGTGGTGTGGTGCAATAAACCTCTCCACTCGTTCCCCCCTCGCAAAGTTGCTTTGGTCAGCGTATGACACACAATAGTTATTGAGGGCAGTCAGTAGAAAGTATGTCTGTGTGTAAGCGACAAGCAACAACAAGAGTCAACATATTTCAGCAGAGCCTTTATCTTGTTATTCTCCAGTATCGACTCTTGATTTATTTAGCGTTCTACTTTATCTCGGCATGGAAACGCATTGTAGGCCAGTGAGATGGCCTGTATCAAAGACAAACTTTTCTTTATTTCATAGAAACAATGAGGATTTTCAGCCACCAACTATCAAGTCAAATATCACATGCTCGGCTTTTCTCAGTGTGGATGGGTCTGGTTGAATATTTAACCAGCACCACTTCAGCACTGCTGCTGACTAATCTAAATGCAGAGACCGGCTGAACAATAAATTATCTGAATCCTTTAGCCTTTAGCCTTCCTTTGTTTTGTTTTTTGTTTTTTATCCAATTAAAGTTGAGACACATGCTCAGATACAGGCTTTATATATCTAGCAACAATATGTGCTATAGGCACTAAAACCGACTCCTTCCTCTTTGTCTCGTCCAATAGGAAACGGCTAATGCAGTGGAAGCCACCGAAGGTAAGCTGTAGTGTGATCAGTTTGAACGGCAACTTGAAATATAGAGTTGATCTTAAAGTGAATTAAATTAGCGTAATTAGTATTTCCAACTAAAAATCAGTTATTTTTTATATCATGGAGTGCGGTCTTTAACAACCCCAATATCTCTTCAGCTGTATGGACATTATTGATCAAGAGTAATTGAGCCATTTCTCCTAAACACTTGCACCTTTTTATTCAACTCAATATTCGGCACTATTCTTCTCAGACGGAGACCACCTGCTCGGACCATCTGCTCCCACCATGCTTGCGTTAGCGTTAATTACAGGACATATTGATTACGTTTCATTTGTTCAATGTGCCATGCCTTTCTCACTGTGAGTAATGAAATGGGCGAGCAAAGATTGGACACGTGAGTTGTGATGAAGTCTCTTCTAAGGCAGTGCCAGGTGTTTCTGGCACTGTACAGAAACGCCAGTAGACCAGACCCTTCACATCCTCTGGTGATTGGGGTCTTTTATATATGCCTGATTCAGAATCTGTTTTTCATCACAGAGGTTTTGCAGAATGGGCAGGAGAGTACCACAGGATCAGGTGCGTTTTAAGTTGCGTTTTTGATTCGACTCATTTACTCGTTTCTTCCTTCGCAAAACCACGCAGCAACACACACGCAGCCCAATTATCCCACGCCTAACTCACTCTCACTCTGTTGTACCCTTGAATTTTCCTCCTCTCATCATGCTGTTCTTGGCACAATACATGTGTTGGAAAATGTGAAACAAAAGCCGAAGGATCTTCCGAAGCGATTAGCATCATTGGTCTAGAGATGATGTTAGCCTCCTTTGATGAGTCCACCAGCGCACTATTCTAATTAGCTCCTCTTTGAAACGCTTCTAAGGCCTTGAAGACTTGATGGTCATGTATGCACAGATATTTGCATTACAAAGGGAAAATACATTGGCATAATGCATGTCTGTAGATTAACCAATATTAATCATTGCTCTGATAAATATTTAATGACAAGAAATTTAATTAGAAAAACTCAAACTGCATTTATGATGGTATGCCTTTATCAGGATGAAAGTCACATGCATATAAAGGCTCCAATTTCTTTCATTGATACCAAAGGCATAACATGTCAGCAGTGTTCATATATAGATACATATATCAGTTTGTGTTAAGATAATGGCAGATGTATGTCGCTTTCTAACATTCTGGTTGCAGGCACATAACGCACATTTCCTTGATGCCGTTAAGTGCGTCTGTACAATCCCTCTCACTTTCTTCTTTTACACACATCTCCTTCTCCTTATATATTCTGTCCTCTTATCTGTGAAGTTTTCTCTTTTCTTGAACGTTGAACATGTCTCTCCTCCTGGCTTAG
>JAOPHQ010006539.1:15000-182500 GCA_030340625.1 Merluccius polli
GATTTTCATCATTTTGTTTATTATTTGCCAGTGTTCACCCTGTAATTCTTCTGAAAAGCAACATTTGGTAGTGAAAAAAAAAGGTGTCTTACACTTTGGTTATGTTTCTTTAGATATGTTTCGTTTTGTCATACATCATAATTGTCTGCTGCTGTGGACAGCTGATACAACTTGACCAACTGGATTACATGTGTTCTCTAAATGCAACCAACGTGTCCATATCTCTAATCTTGTTTCTCTTTTGAAAAAATGTTTTTATGTCGCTGTAAAGATTAGGGCATTAGGGCACAGTTGCCCTAATGGTTATAATAGAATAATTAACTGGACACTTTACTGTCAACTTAGATTAGTATTAAGTAGCCTATAAATTGAATAATTACTGCATTTGCTCATGATGTCAGGTTTTTTATGCATAACCCTAAAAGCACTAACCATTAAAAACTATCGTGATATACTGTACTTGGCAGTGATGTGAGCCACATTATTTCAGCCAACCAGAAACAGAAATGTTAATGTAGTGGCAGTTGATGAAGTCACGTTGTAACTTAACATAATGTTCTTGTATGAGACAGTCCTATGTGTGCATTTCCTGCTAATTGGAATTGTAACTTACACGCTGAGAAACAACACAAGCCTCTTGTTAAACTGCATGGGAATGTGGTTGGGTGAGAGGATGTGTGTATGTCACTGGTTATAAAAGTCGCATTATATTAATATGATATGCAAATTATGGAGCACAGCACAGAGTCTGGTGTTTGTTTTGGATGAGGGCGAAGTCAGTGTTATCAAAGTGTCATTTCAGGTTGTCAGCTGAAGACAAGAGAGCAGTGTTGTCACTAAACGTGTCTCTCTACCTGGACGACTCCATCCAGCTGCAGGTATGGACTGCTCCTTTCCTTTTCTGACTCATTGTTTACTTTTTCTTTTTATTGCAGCAATGAATTGTTGCAAAGATGCGTACATCGTATAGCCTGTCTAGCCTAATCTGCTTTTAATGTGGCCCTTCTGCTAAAACAGTTCTGTTGTTACTGCTGTAGATAATGTCAAATGTGTAACAAACTACATTTTCCATTTTTAATTTTTGTCAAGTGACATAATTAGATAAACTAGCAGAATTAAAAACGTGTCTATTGCAAATGTGTTTTTAATAAACATGATTTGTTGTACACTTTTACAGCCCTAAGTCCTTTTTTCAGGCTTTCACTTGTTTTGTCCACAGGCTTTCATGTCCATCTAATAGCACAAACCGCAGCATGTAAGTTGTATTCCTAACCTTATATTATATCATTTCATGCGTTGTCAGCTTTCTTTTTAGGAGGTAAAAATCACATTAGAATAATTATAGTAGTTCAATGACATCACTGTGTCATGGGAAGAATAGGTGGATTGTTCCACTGTTGCATTATGGGATCATTAACTCAATTGAGATAAGCTCATTGGTGGGATTTTAAATATAAGCATGTATGCGATTCTATTGAACAGTTTCAACAAGGATTTAGATTTTTTTTCTAATCCCAGTTTAAACAATGCTTTACTGAAACTTTAGTTATATATTTAAATGTGTCAAATTGAAGACTCTGTACAGAGGTCTGAACCACTTAAAGTGAAGTGGCAGTTAAGAATATCACAATGCAACCTGTCTGTTCCAGTCCAGTCTAAACCTCTCAGTCTCACTTTCACACACACACACACACACACACACACACACACACACACACACACACACACACACACACACACACACCAGTCAATATATGGAATCAGTGCACATACATGTTTCAACACCTGTTGACACACATACACACACACTATAAGAAGCCCATGAGTGATGTTGGTCAAAGGAACCCTTTCATAATGGATACTCCTGAATACCTAATTTTGCTTGAGAATTCACACTTTTCTTCTGGGTGTGGTAGTTCTATTCCATCTATTTCTGCACTCAAAAAGTGCAACGTGCAGACTGCTTTGAGTCAACACTGAAAGAGGATCTTATGTCACGGGTTTATTCCAGGAAGTAAACATGTTCCTGGAATAGACGGATAGTGGACGGATTCTCGGGTATTTGTATTCTGCCTCTGACGCACAACTCTAAATTATTGATTATTTTGTATTAGTGACTCATCCCCTGACTACTGGTCCTAATTTCCCGGGGTTTGTGATTGGCTACAGTGCAGTTCACTGTTTTACTGTAGAGTCGGTCAGAGTTCATTATTCTGAACTCTGTAACTATACTGTGCATATAAATGTGATTGTGGGTCCACTGTGCTTGTTCTATCTTTCTCTACGTCCGTCCATCTGTCTGTTTATCATCCATCTATTTATCTTAGTAGTTTTGAGTCAGTTCTCTGCTCCATCTTGCCCAAAATGAAACTCATAGACAGAAAGTGGAGAAGAAATGGTGCAGACAAAGTCTAATAAACAACCAGCTAGGAAAAAAAGAAGGGTGTGTGTGTGTGTGTGATGGGCAATGGAAATAACAGAAAAAGCTAGTCAGAGATAAGATGTACAGGTGGGTCTCCCACTGTAGATGACCAGAAAAAACAATAAAAGCAGTTATTAAATAAAAAAAGTATTATGGGGTGGACTCCAGTCATTGGTATAGACTCCATATCACACTACCGTGTGTGTGTGTGTGTGTGTGTGTGTGTGTGTGTGTGTGTGTGTGTGTGTGTGTGTGTGTGTGTGTGTGTGTTATTGATCCCCTTTGTGACCTGTAAGCTGATTAAAGACTGGTCAACTCAGCAGAAAACTTTATAAGTTGCACGCACACATACAGATATTACTTACCCTGCAGCTAGCCAGAGCCTTATAAAAGATAGTATAAACAGCCCATAATAAACATATAATAAACAGTTTAGTAGCCACCATTAAAGACAGCTGACAGATGCAGGGGGCAAGATGCAGAATGCCGAAAGTTTGTTCCTTTTATCATACATGCACACTTATCCGGTGCACTATCTACAATAATAATACCCTGAGATGAATTATAATAATAATTAACCTCAACCTTGTACCCTTGGTCAGGCTGATGTTCAGCATTACTGCATGTAGCATTCATAAAGCATATACAAACCAAAGCTTCCTTTCCACTCAGCTAACATGTATTTGTGATTCTTTATATTCTATATTCTTTATATTCTACTCTATAGTTTTTGTGGGCAGTGGCTGTTCCATATATTATATAATATTCCAAGAAAGGATTAATAGGACCAGAAATTACATTTGCAGGACTGTTTAGCATTAAATGTCACAGTAACATCTGATTCATGCACTTGGCAGATCGCTTCTTATTTTGTTCAGATTGAAATAAGAAGAGTTTAAGATGGGTGCCCATGTGTTAAACTCTCGTAATCACTCTGTTGTTTCCTGTTCTCGCCTTCTTTCCATTCAGACAGCCTTGCAAAAAACTAATAGATCCAGGTCGACGGAGAAAAACCTACTTATCTCACCATGGCAACAGAACCTGTGATGTGCCAGCGTGAGGGTTCTGGCCACTTGCTAGATGAATGGCTTGAGAAACCTTTGGCCCTTGTTGAACTGGACAACACAGGGGGTCATAGCTCCCCTCTACAGGACCAGGATGTTCCCGGGGCCGACCCCAGGGAGGATGTAGGTAGCCCCCCGGAACATGAAGCAGCACATGACAACGTAAATGTCTCAATAACCAAAATGGTGGACACACCATGGGCAAAGAGCGAGGATGACCCAAGTGGAGTGACTGGGTGTCAAGACACGCCACTGGAATCAGAACCAGCTAAAGAATACCAGGACAAAGAACTTAAAGAGCTGCTGAGTCTCGCTGAGGCTCCATTCCCACCTCCTCCTCCTCCTCCTCATTTCCTCTGTGGATCAGATGAGGATTGTGCAGAATACCCCAGATCAACTCTGCCTGCAATTCTAGTAGGCCATCAGCAGGTGGAGCAACTGCCCTCAGGCCAAGCTGAAGGTGGCCCCGAGGGACACAACCAGGAAGCAGCACAACAGGTGCACAGCCAGGGCTTTTCACCTTTGTCTGTTGTTGCCATGGAACCAGCCAATCAGAATGCGGACGGTTCTCAAGGCTTTGGTTGTGTTGTAGCTGTGAGCGAAGGGCAGAGGAGGGCGGGGGAACAGAGGGACAGAGAAGCCTGCCAGGTAGAGGAAAAGGCAGAGCAGAAAGAAGGCGGACTGGGATCAGACAGTGAGTCAGAGAGGCTTACACGTTCATCAGAAATGGTTAGATGCTCGGAAATCGAAGAAAGCCGGAACAGAGTAATAGAAAAGTGCAGCTCTCTATCTATGCCCAAGCTCAGTGGTGGCTCCAGGATGGACATTGATCCCTACGACGATGGCCAGAGTGACAGTGGCGTATCCGCAGACTTCTCCACAATCAGCACTTTTGAAAGCCCCAATGTCAAAGCCAACATGGACTTTGTTAAACCTTCAGCCAATGAGACACCCATTGAGCGGGAGATTCGGCGGGCTGTTCAACGTGAGCAAAGCCTACGGAGATCCAGGGGGATCAAAAATGTTTCTCCCACCACGGAATATGTGGAGATACCTCTGAAGAAGTCTGTTCTGAATTCCGGCCTCCCTGTGAAGTCGGAGAAGAGTCAGGGCAAAGATAGACAGTTTGCCGGAAATAAGATGCAGAAGGAGATCCATGCGGAGGTGCAGCGGGAACAGGCTCTGGTCAAGCTCGGAACAGTGCCGGGCGTCTATGACAAAGGCACGGTGCGGCAGCTCAAAGAGAGAAAGAAGCTTTTTGAGGCCTTCCAGGAACCCAGGGACTCATCCGATAATCTCACCCCGAGGACCAGGGTACCATCCTGGGCCTCCGCCAACGACCTTTACCATCGAGAGAACCAGGAGAATGCCTCAACTCCAGCATCCCCTCCAGGCGGCTTGTCTGTGGGGAAGGGACAGAGCGCTCACTGGCTAAATCAGAAGCAGCAGCAGCAGCAGCAGCAGGAGCAGCAGGAGCAGCAGGAGCACAGTTCCACATCCCCCGCCTGGGCCGAGCCAGGTGGTTCCACTTCCTCCACATCCCCCAGGGGTCCAGGGCTCTCCCAGGGGAATGGTCGCCAGGTAAATGGTCACCTGGAGAGTAACCTCCCCTCCCGCAGCCTGAACCCCCCGCAGCCTCTGCAGCAGAAACCCCCCGACCAGGCTTCCTCGTGCAGACACAAGTGGTGGATGTGATCGACTCTGGGACTCCCAACGCCTTGCCGTCCCTCGGGGGTGGAGATTACCTGGGGAGAACAGAGAGAGAGGTGGAGGAGGAGGACACAGAAGAGGAACCAGTACCCAAGGACAACCCTTTCTTTAAGCTGCGCTCCTCCTTATCAGTGGACAAAGTGGAGCAGGATATCCGGGAGGCTCAGGAGAGGGAGAAGGAGCTCCGCAGGCTGAGAACCAGCCTGTATGGGGCCACGGGGGCTGGGAGAGAGGAGAGGACCAGGGGAGGAAGAGGGGTGAATGGAGGTGGAGTACAGCTATCACCATGCCCCATTTCTTCTCAGTCTTTCAACTTACCGGCTCTTCCTGCCAGCCAGTCTCCCAGACCCACAGGGTGACTGGGCCCCCAGCAGGTCAGTACAGTTTTCAGCTAGTTGGTGCTGGTGGTGGTACGGATGCTATGATTTCCCATTCCCTCTGTGTACACACTTCAGCTGAACAAGTATAAACACTGCTTGGTTGTGCTTGAGTGAGCGAGCGAGCAAGGGTTTGTGTGTGTGTGTGTGTGTGTGTGTGGGGGGGGGGGGGGTTTGTGTGTGTGTGTGTGTGTGTGAGGTAAACTTTGGATAATAATACAGTTTGAAGGCAAGTGCATAAGTGGTGCATGTGCGTGTGCGTGCATGTGTGCATTCTTGGGCCTTTCACTTTGGAGCATTCCACAGTGATGAAACCATGGTGGATGCCGCATCCCAGGGCAGCTGAAGGAGCCGCTGTGATCTGTCCACCGCAATAACTCTGTTCCAGAGACTGCTCGCCAACACTCGAGTACAGCACTAAAGCGCCATAACTCACGCATAATGCCAGCACATTTAGCTGGAAATAAACACTAAATCAGAGGTGAGGGATGAGCCTTAAGTCATTTGTGACACTTTATTGTGTCCGTGAGAGAGGCATGCCTTGAAAAGAAGAGAGTTTAGAATAAAAAACATAAAACATGGAAAACAGGGTAGCTGTTACTTTAGGCATACCCGTCGTATATCAAAGTTCAACTCGATGCCTAAACACCAGTAGGGACGATGCCATACTGCAAACATTTTAATGTTTCATGAATTGTTTCAAAGTTTGTGTGTGTGATTGTTAGAAAGCATTCCTGTTTTTGAGTGTTTATTTGCATGGGTGCATATTTACATGAGTAGGTATGTATGCACCCATGGGCGTGTTTGTGACCAGGATTATTCAGACCAGGGTGTGTCAGCACGAAACCTGTATTACACCATGCCGAGAAATGAAGAGCCATGATTGTTTTATAGACAAAGCCTTCACGTTTCTTAATAGACATAGGCTTACATAACTTTCGATTTCATCCCCCTCTTCTTCATCTCGGTGACCCAGTTTGAAAGAACAAGTGTCCGTTCTGATGATGTTCATGTTTGATCTAGCTTGTCTCACACTGTTAATACCGCCTGCGGTCGCAATGCCTCTTGTGTTTCTGTTGCTTTAAAGTTATCCCTCAGCTCGTTATTTCATTACAGTTTGGCTGAAGAACAAAATTTTAAGAAAAAAATGTCTCGCCTCTGTATCTCTGGGTTCCCATCTTTCTCTGTTATTTATGTTTTTCTGTTTTCTGTTCTCTTTTTCTTGTTTGTAGCGCGCCAGTCCCTAGGTAGATTGGGCATGTGGCCTCCATCTCAGGCTGAAGAGCAGCAGGTTAACCAGCTGGAGGTAAGCATGCGCTGTATGTGATATTTACCCATAACCACACTGTCTTTACATAGTAGATCACCTATTGATTGAAAAAACTCTGTACACTGTACATTTGTACATTGTTTCCGTATGTTTCCGTACTAGACCTTCGTCATTCCTTTATCTTCCATAAGTATGCAGTGGTTCAAATCACAACACACATTGCTTTCCTAAATAACAATAGTTGACTTAGCTGATCACAGCTTTTTAGACACGAGATACATATTTTCTGTCCTTGTATTAGGATAGCATTGGCCTGCACCGTTTCCTAATGAGACATATGCTTTAGCAGTTATGAAAAGGCCTCCTTTCTCTCTTTTTTATCGGAATTATCGAAACAAACACAAGATAAGCTACCGTACACACGCTGTGAACATAGCATATTGTTACAGTTAAGGAGAGGGGCCCAATGACTATAGTGAATGAATGAGGAAGCAAGGTTTCTCCCTGTTCAAATCTTAACAGCTGTTTCACTGACTAGCAGTGAGCCTGTGGTGGACTTTATACGATGCCACTGCTCTAGCATGCTATGCTATTAGTTTGGTGTTAGCATTCCCTTTAGCTAGTCACATTTTTGAGATTAGCCTACCCTGATTTTCAGAGAAATGATTTTCCATACATTTAGAAAGAATGGCAATTTTCTTACAAAATACAAAAAGCTATTTTAGAGGATAGTGTTTTTGTCTCACAATAACAATGCTATTTTTTTTTAAATGAAATACATATACTTTATTTTTTTCATGACCTGAATTTTCAGAGTTAAGAGGACATATCCAATTAATTAAGGAGTCATTCATTTCCTGCAAGGAAACTGTTAATAATCTATGGTTAGCATTGCTTGCATAGTTATCTAACACACCTAATAAAAGACAATAGGGTATCATGAAGCACATGATGTTTTTATCAGGTGGCACACCTCCGTGCCACCTGACGAAAACACTTCTTTGACGTATCAGGTATTTGGTTAGGGATTGGTCTTTGATAAAAGGTTTAGTTAAGCTTTGCTCTCTTTTCATCCATGTTGTAAGGATGGTATGCCTTCCTCATAGTTTATGATCACACACACCTTTAGGCGTGGTCACAAATTTACAATGCCACTGACACTTTGAGTGTTCAGTGTGATTTTTGTGTTTAGCATTAGTGGCTCTGTTCTCTGATCCAGTGTCACCTCTCTCTCCCTCTCTCTCTCTCTCTCTCTCTCTCTCCCCCCCCCCCCCCCCCCATAGAGTCCCAGGTCTCTCAGACAGAAGACCCCTCTGTTGCAGCACTGGGAGACAGGATGTGTCATCAACGGACACCAAGACCAAGACCACTAGGGGCAGAGAGAGAGAGAGAGAGGGTGGGTGAGGGAGAAAGGGAGGAGAGAGAGAGAGGGAGAGGGAGGGTGAGAGAGAGAGGATGAGAATATGAGAGGGAGAGAATGTTGAATGTTGAGAAACTCTAAAGCGAATCAAGGAGGTTGTTTTTTTTTAAACCCCTGACCAATATGAGAATGACAAAGAAAAAGTGCTGTTTATAATGGGAATATAGCTTGACTAAGGAAGTGAAGGAAAGCTGATCCAGTAGGATGGAGATGGACGGGAATGTGGAGAAGTTGGAGGGCCTTGGTGGATGGCGCTTCACACATGAGTCACTTTATAGAGATGAGTCACTTCATGGAACTGAATTACTTCCTGAAGACCACTGAAGGTCTTAGGTGCATCAGACACAGTTTAAAACACTGTTGAAAACACTGTTGAAACCAGACACATCTGGCATCTGTAACCCAATCATTTTGTGTATTCAACGTATTTTACATTTTATTACATTTTTATTTTGGTCATGTTAGGATTCGTATAAATATCTGGGTTGAAGAGCTTGCGTCATAAATCAAATTAGCTACATACTTTGTCATGCATCATTGTTTTTACAACGTTGAGCGATAGTGGTTGTTTCATGTTCGTCTTTATAGCTGTGTTTTCAGTGGCCTTTCTATGTACCAATATTGATTGCTGGTTAATCAGTAGAGAGATGACATCCATTCATTCGGAAAGAACAACTGTTTTGGGTTGATATGATTTTTTAAAACAATGTTTTGTGGAATACATGTTTTTTAGCTATTATTAGTGTGATATTATTAAAATGAAAGCCTCAATTTCATACCATTATTGCATTTTTAATGTTGCATGGCTTCTTTTGAAATACAATACCGAGTTTATTGATGAGGCTGTGGCATTGTCTGGACATTGTGTCAGCTAGCGTACAGCCTCACCACCAAGTTGACTCAGCTCTTAACTTGATAACCAAGTGCTAAAATACTGATTTACCAAGCTTGTAAAATGTATGTATGTAATAAACCAGTACAATAGAGTATTATACAACAAATGTGATGACAATGTGTGTCACAATTGCCCATCTCGCACACCAGCTGTTCTAATGTGTAATTAGCATATCATCATTAATTATTATTATTTCTCTTGAAGGGGCGTTCCACCGGCACAGCCACGTTTTTTATTACGTCAAACTGTCATCATAGTGTGATCATTGCTAAAGCGGTTGCCAACAACAAGACAACTGAATCTCACAGAGCCAAACTTGAAGCTGATTGGCATGGGTGATTCTGCCGGGAGGGGGCTCAGGGCACTGAGAAAGCACTTGTAGTTTTTGGAAAACCTGGAAGTCTCAGGAAAGTCATTTGCCGGGACGTTCTTGGGAATGAAAATAACCGTATTTGTATCCACAGAATGCATTTTTGAGCAGTTGTTTCATTTGTAAGTTGTTAGGCAACTTGGAGATATTAAAATGTCGAAAATCAGTGGAGGGTCCCTTTAACTGTCCCTCTTTAATTCGGCGACACACCTATCTAGAGAGTTTTCTGCTCAGCAGGGCTTGACAACTAGTCTCGCACAGCCAGACCATATTCACTTCGCTCGTCATTAGATCTGGAAAGTCTGCCATTGGCAGTGAATGTTGACGGGCATCGTCAGTCAACTTTACAGCCGATTGGATGAGCTTCAGCCAGTTGGATCCTGAATGCCATCAAACTATAAAGGCAGGAATCTGTGTGTCTGCGTGCCTCCCATTCCATCGATTATCTTGACAGTTGTTCGTCAAATGTACTTTGTATCGCTGTATCGAATTTGGACACGCGACACTATGTTCAATATGTAATATGTAAGGGATAATCCACTCTGAGGTGTGCAGTTATCGAAAAATAACGCACACCGCGGGGTTTGCCTCCGCAAAGTGCATTATTTTTCGATAACCGCACAGCTCAGAGTGGATTATCCCGCTTATACCATGGCCACTTGTGAATCATTCAAATATAAGGGTGTTGATTCATGTTTTGGGGTAATTCTGTCTAAAAATTACAACTTTTAGCTTGCACTATTTTTTGTGTGCCTGGAAACAAACGGCAAATGACCAGAGAAATAAATGGGTCTGACTAATGCCTGGAACACAATCTGTTAACATGTGAACGTTACCTTATTACTCCAGTAAATAGAGAGGATCTTAGTAACGACATGGCAACGTTACCTTATTACTCCAATAAATAGACACGATCTTAGTAACGACATGGCAACGTTACCTTATTACTCCAGTAAATAGAGAGGATCTTAGTAACGACATGACAACGTTACCTTATTACTCCAGTAAATAGAGACGATCTTAGTAACGACATGGCAACGTTACCTTATTACTCCAGTAAATAGAGAGGATCTGGTAACACTTTACAATAAGGTACGCAAAAAGTGGGTAGTTACTAAGGAACGAATGAGTAACAAATGATGAACGACCAGGGCCCTAACTGGGGCCCTAACGGGGCCCTAACAGGGCCCTAAGTGACAGTTACTCAGTAACTACTGAGGAGTTACTGGTAAACAGACTAGGGGACTACTGTATTTGTTACTGAGTAATGAATGATGAACAACCAGGGCCCTAACTGGGGCCCTAACTGGGGCCCTAAAAAGGGCCCTAAGTGACAGTTACTCAGTAACTACTGAGGAATTACAGGTAAACAGACTAGGGGACAACTGTATTCGTTACTGAGTAACTGTCACCTAGGGCCCTGTTAGGGTTCCAGTTAGGGCCCTGGTTGTTCATCATTCGTTACTCAGTAACGAATACAGTAGTCCCCTAGTCTGTTTACCAGTAACTCCTCAGTAGTTACTGAGTAACTGTCACTTAGGGCCCTGTTAGGGCCCCGTTAGGGCCCCACTTAGGGCCCCAGTTAGGGCCCTGGTCGTTCATCATTCGTTACTCATTCGTTCCTCAGTAACTACCCACTTTTTGCGTACCTTATTGTAAAGTGTTACCGAGGATCTTAGTAATGACCTGGCAACGTTACCTTATTACTCCAGTAAATAGAGACGATCTTAGTAACGGCAATGGGAAAGCTTTCTAAACGTAGTCCAACGTTTCATTTAGCACATTCATTTAGACGGGTGATAAGACTGCTTATGTTACGCTCACATCATTATTGAAAGTTAATAAACACCTCTCCAGCCAATCAGAATCAAGTATTCACCCAGGCCATGGTATCGAAAAAATAATGCACGACGCGGGGGCTAAGAACGGGGGGTTCTCCTCTGCGAAGTGCACACCTCATCGTGGATTATCCCTTACATAAATTTAAATAGAAAATGACTGCACATTGGCAGTTGACATCGCACCGTGTTGGACTATGGGTAATGTAGTCTTCACTTACGTACGCAACAGCAGCAAATTAACAGGCAGCGGCTAGCTGTGCAGTCAGCTAGCCGCTGCTGACGCACACTCCGACCAGCCCAGTGTGTGTGTGTGTGTGCACACGCATGCACACACACAGAGGTGAGATTAGCAGGGCATGCCCTAGTGACTTCCTTATCTCTTGTGAATAATTCATGGCCTCATTCTTACGGGACTCAGCCCATTGACACCAGTCACTACATTATTATGGTCTGCTCTGGGCGCTGCCACGGCAACCTAAGTGGTCAACATTACTAATTAGCAATATAAGGCTATAACAAGGCTACTTTGTCGCCATGTCGCCAGGACCTATGGCAGCGCACCCAGAGTGTTTTATTGAAGCGGCTGATGTATCACCTGCTAAAATGTCCCTGACATAAAGGCGGCCAATAATCAGTGGCTCCTTTCCTTCCTAGAAGGTGAAACACTGCACTGTGGCAGGGTGAAATATTGGTCCTGTTTTGCATGCGAAGAGCAATAAAACCCCAGGGTATGGGATGGGTTTTTATATACACATCAACCATTAACAAGAGCTCTCATTGGATACACAGTCTAATCTACGCCAGTAGAATCTCACCTATGAGATGGAAACGGTTTCAGATATATGCTGTGGCAAGCTGAAATTGATTTGAATGTGAAAGCTACGAATTATAGGAGAAAACAGGAGAACATTTTGTAGTGGAAAAACACCTCTTTGGTTCCCGCCTACAAAGACCAATAACATCACAGATTGAAGGACGTATTTTTTGAACACATAACGCTCCTCTAGATCTCGGCTTCCTCCCTAACAGACGCACGGTTACACTCACATCAGTTCAGACACAAAATACGCTGGAGTTACACAACGCGCACATTACCCATCTGCTGATTGGCACCAGCTGTTACATGAATTCATTAACCGACGAGCGTCATCCAATCATATTTAATCATTAAGGCGTTATGAATTGATTGCTTCTCCAAACCAATGCTGATGTGCCCAGCATGTTGCTTGGCACAGGGAAAAGCTTAAAATAGAGACCAGAAGCCATTTCAACTAATCGTAACTATATTTGCATTTATGTAATAAATTGTCAAAATTGGTGCATGTATATCTGTAGAATATAGATATACAAGCATTAGGATATACATATGACAATGCATATGATCCCTTACATTAATTAATGTGTGTGTGTGTGTGTGTGTGTGTGAGCGCGTGCACCATTGGCCTTAAGGCCAGAAATAGTTGAATGACAATAAAGAAATTAACATTTTACCTAAAGATTTTTTAATGAAAAAAATGTGTTAATGATAAATAATAATAATAATAATAATAATAACAATAATAATAATAATAATAATAATAATAATAATAATCGAGAGTGTCATCGAGATAGTGAGGATACATCTAGCCTTGCCTCACACCTTTTCTTTGGACAACAAACACCACCAGCACCACGGCCGCGATGAACACAGGACCACGGCTGAGAAGGAACCAGCCACCAGGGCCCAATCCACGCTGGACAATAGACCTGCTAGACACTTAGAGGACAGTCACATTCACAGTACTTTATGAGTACAGAGGGACACTGTTTATGTTGTAGTGGAAAAACACCCCTCTTTGGTTCCTGCCTAGAAAGATCAATAATATTTTTTTAACACATAACAATCTGACTTGTGTTTAGGTTCAGCTTGTGTCTGAATATAAAGGTCTATGTAGCTGTGTGTGTGTGTGTGTGTGTGTGTGCCTGTGTGTGTGTGTGCACGTGTATGAGCACACGTGCGTGTATGTGTGCGTGTGTATGCGCATGTGTGTGTGCGCATGTGTGTGTGTGTGTGTCTCTCAGAGGGGCCATAAATAGGAGTGGGTTATGATAAGTCCCCTTACTTCCTCACCCCTGGGGCTCCTGCATATTGTATAGTTCTCATTGTGGGGGCGTGTGTTTGTTCCTTTGATGTGAGAGCGAACAGGGACTAACACAAGTCACCAAAAATCTGCTTTTTTTGTTCCTTAACTGTAAAAAATTAAACAGCCTGTGTGTGTTATTGTTTGTGTAGCACTCTTACACTTTTTTTTACCAACCTAATTTATGAGGCGACAAACCTTTATGCATATATTAGCACAAATTGTCTTGTACTGTGCAGCTCTGCTCTTGTGTTTGCGTGTCATTTGAAGCCGGGTTTTTAACATATGGGAGACTGTATTGGGTGCTGAAAATGGTCTTGGCTGATTTCATGTATTAAAGGATATCTTCAGGATTTTACAACATGGACCCTATTTTACCATAATTTGCAGCAATGTAAAACTCATTGTACAATTGTTCAATGTACGTCCTCTAAAAGTGCTTGTTTTGCCACTGACAGGCTCAGATTGTTATTATAAGTGTCTGGCAACATTATGGAAAGGATCCCTACAGAGAAATAAAACCTTTGTCTTTACCTTTCACTTGATCCGGTCTGTTTGTTATTGTGTCTAACCATGTCTCGCTCAAGGAGAAGTCTCGCTCTGAACTCTTGTGGTCTAGAGAGTAGCGAGAGCAGAGTTGTTGCAGGAAGAGGACTGTGGAAACGTGAGAGTTGGAGAGTGGAGGCAAGAGTTTGTTGTGTTGGACTACAGAAAGTGTAGCTTAGTGTTATATAAAGGATTTTAAAGAAAGCAATACTGGACCAATTTCAAAAATTGTTGTCAGCATTAGTCACTGAGACCCAAAATTATGGGAAAATAGTGTCCAGGTTGACAAATCCCAAAGTTATCCTTTAACATTTTGGCTTCCGCTTATTAGCAAATAAATGATTAGAAATGCTGGGAAGGATCTTACATTCTGAATCTGGAAGTATGACACACACACACACACACACACACACACACACACACACACACACAGGGCAGGTATGCAAGACGTTTTCAGTTTGCTGACAGCATTTATGGCATATCTCATACAGTTAACAGTTAATCCTCTGAATTAACTGTTATTGTTGATATTGTTTAATGTTTAACACATGATCACTTTTATTTAAGCTGTAACTTCAAATGACACACCGGTTTCATTTTGACATGTGTTAATATTCCAGCCATGGTGAAGGTGTACATGCTGTGTCTCGGTGAAACGGAGGGAACACCATCTCAGAGTAGTGGCCGAATGAAACAGAATGCCATGAGAGTGTGCACCTGCCTCTACACTTGTCACTGAATGCTGTGAATGCTGTGTGTGGAGGAGAGTGAGGAAGACGTCTGTGTGTGTGTGTGTGTGTGTGTGTGTGTGTGTGTGTGTGTGTGTGTGTGTGTAGCAGTTGCTCCTGCCACACGCCACCTAAGTGGCTTTTACTGGGGCCCTCCGATACAGGACACAGGTTGAGGTTGCATTGAATATGCATTTATTGGAGATGGCATGACGGTATATGCCGAGCAGATGGTATATGCTGACAGTGTCTCTCTCTCTCTCTCTCTCTCTGGAGTCTGTAGCTGTGTCTCAATTCAGGGGCTGCATCCTTCGAGGACGGCATTTGAAGACCCAATGCGTCACCGCGGCGCAACAAGGGTGTCCCATTTTGAAGGCTCCTTCAAATGCGGCCTTCTTTTCCCGAATTTGAAGGATCGAACGGATGGATCCTTTGCGGCCAAACCTATCCCAAGATGCATTGCGCGCCGGTGAGGATATTTTCCATTGAAAATGGCGACCCCATCCATACCAGTGGCCAAGGATTACACTTTTTTAAACCATTTTTTAATATGAAAGTAAGGTTAGGGTTATTTTAAATATTAAATTATATTGGTTAAATGACATTAGCCATATAAAACTACGTTAACTATTGTTGTTAAGATAAGACTTTCCTTCCTGATTGTCAACTGCAGCTGTCAAGGTTGCTAGGTGGCAGGTGCGGTGCTTCGTAAGGGAGGGAACAGCTGGTGACGCAAATAGGAAGTCCTCCGTAGACCAGACCATCTCATTTAACAACACTCGGTTTGGCCTTCGCAGTCTACGAAGACGTGGCCTTCGTACACCGCGAAGGCCGAACCGAGCGTCCTTCGAAGGATGCTGCCCCTTAATTGCATTGTGTGTGTCAATAGCTGGTTTATGGGTGCCATGTTTGCTCATGCACCACAGGTGTGCAGCCTCACCCAGCCCCAGAGTCTAATCAGTGTAATCAGTGTGAGATCAGTGTGAGGCTGTACACCAGCCATCAACCACACACGCACACACACACACACTCCACAGTATGTATGTGTGTGTGTGTATGCTGTGTGTATGCACACTGTGTGTGTGTGTGTGTGTGTGTGTGTGTGCGTGTGCGTGTGCGTGCATGCATGTGTTTCCGTATGGGGGGTGAAAAGGGTCACGGGGGACTAGACACACGTATGTACGTTTGTGTGATTATTTACCAAAAGTCCCACATGTGTGTACGTACGTATGTCTGTGTGCGCATTCTGCATCGTGCACATGCACACGCGCGTGCGTGCGCACGTGTATCATTATTGTTGTTTTATCTGTTTTCATCATTTATGTAGCCTTAAATTGACTAGATAGACCTTTCCAGGTAATCAATCAATAAAACTAAGATAATAATAGGCCTATTATGATTGCCAGTAAGCTACCGCGACCTGATGGTGACGTCAGCCAAAATGTGCATCCTATAACACAGAGGAGCGCCTGAATGGATTAAAAAATAATAATAATAAAATAAAACAACATGAATGACAATACAGCTAAAACAAAAAACGATTAAAAATAGACTAATATTATTAGCCTATAATTATTAATAGTCCTATTATTATGCTAGTTTCATTGATTACCTGGAAAGGTCTATCTAGTCAATTTAAGGCTACAAAAATGCTGGAAACAACAATAACGATACACGTGCGCACGCACACGCGTGTGCATGTGCATGATGCAGAATGCGCACACAGACGTACGTACATACACACATGTGGGACTTTTAGTAAATAATCACACAAACGTACATACGTGTGTCTAGTCCCCCATGACCCTTTTCACCCCCCATAGTTTACGTGCGCTTGTGTGCGTGCATGTGTGTGTGTGTGCGTACGTGTAACGCCTAGAGGGACTGGGCACCTTGTGTGAATAGTGAGACACCCTGCTAAAAGCGACTGAAACTGCTTCCCCGGGGGGGGGCACGCCTACTGACAATGACGGTTAAATCAAACATTCACAGGTAGAAAGTGAAACTGTCTGCTGTAGCCATCAGTCTAAACAGTCGGCACTCTGGTGTGACAACATGTGTTGGTACTAGCGTCATTAACTATTTGTTTCCATTTAGTTTGGGTGAAAATAAATATTGAACAGGATTCATTTTGTGTATGTGCAAATAAGCTGTTGACTTGTTGAATACTTCTATTGTACTGCAAAATAGTATTCTACCAACTACACAATAAAATGTATAAATAGTGCCCTCTACTGCTGCTTCTCAATAAGTCCCTGTAGCAGTTCACCCTGCCACACGCCACCTAAGTGGCTTTTGCTGGGGCCCTCTGACACAGGTAGATGTTGGTTAAAGAATGTGTTTATTGGAGATGGCAAGATGATATTCGCCGAGCAGATGTAACATGCTGCCATGACAGTGGCTCTCTCCTGAGTGTGTGTGGTGATAGCTGGTTTATCCTGTGTGCCATGATTGCTCTGCACCACAGGTATGCAGCCCCACCCAGCCCAGAGACCAATCAACCACACACACTCCACACACATACTCCACAGTCCCATAGATACTGGTATGTCTCATACAACATTCGTACAATATCTTACAAAAAGTTATGCAAAATTATTTGTGCATAATCCTACGAATGTCAAGCAATCACTGTGCAGACGTAAACCTGTGCAAGCCCCTGCAGTGCAGAACAAAAAAATGGCGGACATGGCTTTAATTCTCAGTGGAAAATGCAATATTTTAAGATAGTTTCGGCATTAAATTTGTTTTGATAACATTTCTAGCAAGAAATAAGCATTTTATTTTCATAATCTTAAACCCTATTCGCACGGGATTAGTATTACCTGGGGACCTCATGTGATTTAGTAACTACCCCACCACGTCTGTGTTTCGTGCGGCGCATTCGCACGGGATAAGCAAAGTCTGTGTTTTAACTCGAATTTACTGACATTATCCCCCGGATATGATGTTGGCTGATGATATGATGATAAATAACAATATGTTCCTTACCGCATGCTGCCATGCATGTAATCCATCTAATCATCTTTCAAGATTTTGCTCTTCTGTTGGATTTGTGCTTGCTCTTTCTGCGAATGGGTCTCCATGCTGTGTACGGAGATGAGCCTCCTGAATTTGCACCCAAAATGTTGTCAAAACTTTCATTTATGATTGCCAATGCAGCCTCCATAATTCTCGACCGGGAAAAAGGCAGAAAATGGCGCAGAAAACACAAAAAAGGACCCCAAATCACAGAGATGCCAATTCGCACGGGACTAATATTATCACATCTATCTCTGTGTTTGGCTAAATATGGTAGGTAATTTGCAGTGGAATTTTTACTTTACAAATTACGGACATGGCAGATTCGCATGGGATTAAGATCACAGACGACCTCCGCAATTATTACAAATTACTAGAGGTCGCCAGGTAATACTAATCCTGTGCGAATAGGGCTTTAGTTAGTTATGAAGTTACGAAGATTCATTTGGGTCTCCCAACGCTTTCTATCATTGCTATGGTGGTTGCTATGGACACCCGGAAGTATTCTTTTAATTATATCTTTAACATTTCTCAACATAAAAACACGAAAGTGCGTGTCCTTGATAAGTCAACAATGCGATAGTTTAATGTTGGGCACAGATACGCGCACACCGGTCCAGGTATTATTTATAGGTCAAAACAAGGGACAAGATTGAAACCCAAACATTGTAAATGGGGGCTACTGATTGGCTGAGATTGTTGAACCCCACGTGAAGGAAAGCCAGCATGAAAAAGCGTGATACTGGGTTGTCCATTGTGTGCGCTTCATTTTTTGTCCACTTGGTGGCAGCGTAGGCAGATTATTCGGTCACTTCCTGTTGGGCTAGATAATAAAAAAATAATAATAATCATAATTTTAGTAGAGTTTAATGTCCTGATTCATATAAAAGAGACCCAATGTCTATCTTATTCCCAAGTCATTTTAGGCTCTATTAATGGTGTGTTTTTTTCTTCATCTTCTGATGACCCCTGCACGACCCATTTGAATCACTTTCGGTTGGCAGGGCCGGATTATCCATATGGGCCAGTGGGCCAGTGCCCAGGGGCACCAACCATTCTCAACCAGTGGGGGGGGGCACCATATGACACAAGCTTTAAAAATATGTTATGTTATATTATTATTCACTTGAAATTGTTAAAAGGCCATAAATTACTCTTTATGAACACTAATGTCATAATAATACAAATAATAATAATAACAATAATAATAATGATGTTATAATGAATAATAATAATGATGAGTTGAGTCGGTCCAATAGTTATCGCAAATGTAACGGCTACAGAAAATGTATTGAAAATGGACAGACATCAGCTGAGTGGCTCTAGAAAAAGGAAATTGAAGAAAGGGAAAGACTTGAGACGTCTTGCCACGCTTCAAAATGTTCCAGCTATAGAAAGTTTTTTTTTGTGAGAACGTCAGGACAAATTGCTGTCACTAGCAGCGCAGAAGCTGGAGACGGTAATGGAGATGGTACCGCTAGCGCTAGCGGGGGAGATGGTGCTAGCCCTAGCGAGGGAGATGCTGCAGCAGCCCTTTGTGCGGCTACTGCCAAGGCGTCGGCGATGATGACCACCAGAGCAATGAGGATACTCTTCTTAATCTTGGGGGAGATAGGAGCGAGGAAGACACGGAAGATGAAGAGGACATGTTCAAAGGCACTTTCCGCCAGGTACATGAGAGTACACGTGCACTTCAAGAAGATGGTGATGAGGAAGACTCGGGGGAAGACGAGGATGTTAGGGATGTCAATCCAGATGTGCAGCCGAAGCCAGTAGATCATTTTTCCATCTCAACTGATCCTGCACTATGGGGAGATCTAACCGAACTAAAGAGAGAACTGGCTATTGCTAAAGGTTCCGTCGCCTATCACAATAGGGCAGCTAAATACCCAGCATCTGCACGGGATGACACTGGTATGAAAAAGCGATTTCTTACAAATTATCTTTTGCAATGCCACCTCCCAAACAAGCAGTTGGTGTCTACAGGGGCGTGGCCACCGGGGTGGCACCGGCTATGGAATATGATTGGCCACCCTGCCTGCCCCCCCACCAGAGCTGCCAATCAGTTTGTCCGGATCGACATTCAAAAAATAGACGGAATGCACTACTCTTTGCACTTCAACTCTCAGGCAGACTTGCACGATTTCATCTAAAAAGGAGAAAACAAGGGTAAGTTAAGAGTCGCTCACAATGTGTAGTGTTAAATGATTTACAAATGTTTAAATTAAGTTGATAAGTAAGTCGTATAAGTCGTTAGCACAGTGCGCTAGCTTAGCATAATGAATTGAAGTATATGGGAAACATTAGCCTGCGCCGGCAAAGGTGGAAAAAAACAAACGTCACAGCAACTCCAAGCTAGACTAATGGACTACAAAGACACGCTATGTGCACATACTGTGTATGTGTGTGTTTGTGCGTCTGTCGCCTTTCAAACAAAAGTTACAAGCTGCTTCATAAAATACAAGTGTGGAGGCTTTTCTAGAGTGGAGGATATCCATTTAGCGTTAGCTTGTTTTTAGTCTTATTTCATACACATGTGCAAACAAGATAGCTTGGGGTTGTTGTAACATATCATTAGAGGATGATATAATTGCATGATACCTATCCTGTGTGTTTCAGTTTAAGGAAAGTGATTTTCTGACTTAACAATATTATTTCTAACCAAACAATATGCATGATTTCTTCAGCAGCAGACAGTGATAGGGAGAGAGAAAACAGCAGGATGAAAAGGACTAAAAATATTGAGACCTTTTTCACAATAAAGAAAAAAAGGGCTGCAGATAACAGTGATCAAGGTATCAGTCACTGGGGGTCCGCCCTTTATTACGACAGCCCGTTATTACGACAACCCTCCATTACGACATCCCGTCATTACGACATGCCTCTATTTAGACATGCCCCTAATCCGATCTTTTTTGGTACCGCTATTACGACAATTTGGTACCGCTATTACGACAATTAGGCCTACTACAATTTGGTACCGCTATTACGACAATTAGGCCTACTTTTCATAGAAAGTGCAATAGAATAATAATAATAGTTATTAATATGACAATTAGGCCTACTTTTCATAGAAAGTGCAATAGAATAATATTAATAGTTATTAATATAGAATAAATGTAGGCCTACCTCTTATCATCCCGCCCGCATCCGATCTTTTTTGGTACCGCTATTACGACAATTAGGCCTACTTTTCATAGAAAGTGCAATAGAATAATAATAATAGTTATTAATATAGAATAAATGTAGGCCTACCTCTATCATCCCGCCCGCACCCGCAATGAGCTTCCATTTGCATCGCGAGTGCAGACCTCTACTCCAAACAATGTTTTTCACAATAATTGATATCGGCACACATTTCAGTCAAAAACTAGGTGATTTTGAACCGGCCATGTGAATAAATGTTAGGCCTACACATTATGTAAAAGACAGGGAGCTCTCCTCATTTTTATTCAGCTCTCAGGGGGAAAAGGTTGAAACTCCATGCATCAAACAAACTGTGCGTGCAGGCCAGCAGTCTACTTAAAAATATATAAGAAGAAGCACGAATAAAGCTCTAGGACCTGAAATTTGGACTTGTTCGTTAGAAATCAATTTAATTAGAATTATGGACTGCCTTTGAATGAAGTTTAATCGGACTTTAAGTTGATTGAACAAAGTTTCAAGGTGTAGGCCTACCTTTTTTGCGCTGTGGAAGCCTAATTTAAGAACGGCGAAATAATATTTTTTGAAAAGGATACTCTGATTTTGTTATGAAGATTGTTGCTTTTGGATTTGATATGGATAGGCTAGTCCTATATATTACCAACTAGGGGCAGCCTCGAAGTTGGATGATTGGCTCTTTTTAGAAATTGTTTTCCCATGTATTTGTCACACCCATGCATAAGCTGCGTGTATGCTAAGTCCAGAACATATGGGTATAATCACATTAATTAATTAATTTAAAGTACAATGATAATGACAAATATTAATGGCCTCATGTCGGAATGGCAGGACGTTTGAAAAAAAGTAAAGTGCCGCTACTCAGACAATGGGGAAAAAAAATTGTCGCAGTAGTGGGACGCTTGGAAAATAATATTAATGCCGCCACTCCGACCACTAGACGTCAATGTCTAAGTAGCGGCATGTCGGAATAGCGGCATGTAACCCAGTCACTGCATCCTGAATCAGTCGCACTCAGACTCACATGCCACCTCTGCCACAATTGGGCTGGACTGTGGAATGGGCAATTTTTTATTTATTTTTTAATTTTTCAGTTTTATTACTTTACGTCTATTTTAATACTCTTTATTGTTGATGAGAGGAACTGTGGTTGTTGTTTTTATGAGCTAAGTTGAATCTATCTGTGGGGGGACTGTGCCATGGAGCTCGGTCCCATTCTTCATTCCATCTTCTGTGAATCATACAGGACTGCTTCAGTGCCCACCCTGTGGAAAACATCCACTGTCTTTCCGGTACCCAAGAAACCCCGCCCCTCAGAACTAAACCACTACCGGCCTAAACCACTACCGGCCAGTTGCACTCACCTCAATAATTATGAAGTGCCTGGAAAAACTGGTGCTTAACATCATCCTTCCAATTGTCGGACCACAATTGGACTCCCATCAGTTCGCCTATAAGGCCAAAAGGGGGACTGAGGATGCTGTGGCATGCCTCCTTCACTCCCTCCTACAACACCTGGAATCACCAGGTAACTTCACCAGACTTCTCTTTGTCGACTTCAGTTCTGCTTTTAACACCATTCAGCGCCACCAGATGATCAGGAAACTCCAGCATCTCAACGTCTCTCCATTTCTCATCCACTGGGTGGATGAGAACACAGCTTTCTCAGCAACAGACCACAAACCGTTAGTGGGTACTATTACATTCTCAACCACCATCACCAACACCGGAGCCCCACAAGGTGAATTGGACTGAATTCAAAAAAAATATTCTCACAGATTCTTCTATACGAGATGCTTTGGACCAAGCCTACAAAAAAAAAGTTGAGGAAAACCGGACGTACATAAAAACAATTGCTGAAGTCAGTGGCAGTTTTAGGCCGTTTTAGGGGGGGCTTCAGCCCCCCCCAACGATACCAATATTATGTTTGTACTCCAAATAGAACCCGAGATATGTCCTAATTAATACAGTACTACCTAAATGCCATAACGCCGCCCACCACGGCGACGCTGGTAGACAGATCTAATGTACCCTCCAAACATGCACGCATATGTAATACAATTCCATTGGTCGCTCCCTCTTTCAGTTTCAATGGCAGCAGTACAATAAGCTGGAGAGACTCAAGACAGGTAACGTTATTAAAGATTTCCTTCCAACTTGTTGGGAAGTGGGAACATTTGAATGTGTGTTGGTAGAACTTTATATTGCCATCAGGCCGACATTAACCTCATTGGCTAACACAACACTCCTGTTATCTAGTGGGAGGGAGGGAGGGAGGGAGGGAGGGAGAGAGAGATACCACGCACGCACGTGCGGATTGTTGTTGATCCACTTGACTGACTTACTTCACCACTTTTCTTGATATAATTGACTTAATATTACCAGCAAATACTACTAGTGAATTAACCCTAGAGGTTGGCGGTATCGCTGGTGTTTGTAGCTTACCCAGAAGCCGAGCAGTCAAGCCAGTAAGATCGGGTGTCCAATAGGAGACCCTGTCACATATGGCTAAAATCCAATGGGGACGCTGTGAGCGGTCACATGATCAGCCAAAGATTGTTTATTTACATCAAGATGGTTGCTCTGTTGCCATCAGGAAATCTATAATAGTATAGTAGTAGATAATATATTTTATATCTTAGTTAGAGCCTTGGTTATTTCCCCCCTAATGCCCAACACCTAAAAGAACAGCTATATAACATTTAAACTTTACTTCTCTTCACACTACTTCTGTCTTATTTTGTGTTGTGTGAAACTTCTTGTCTTTTACCTGTGAAAGATGCTTTGCAAGTACACTTTATTATTATTATTATTATTATTATTATTATTATTGTTGTTGTTGTTATTATTAATCATTGCATATATTATGTGATTGTCAGGAGGAGATGATATAGAGGGAGAGGAGAGAGAGCAGGATGGAGAGAGCCCGTTGGAGTTTAGAGGGAGAGATGAACCAGGTGAGAATGTGGACAGATATTTAAGACTTCATGATAATGCTAAATACATTACACACAAAACAGTGCAAACCAGACACACTCAAAACAGTTCATAAGTCTGTCTCTGACTATGAATTTAATTATTTGTAATTGTCAGATCAACAAGAGAGTGAGGACAGAGAGAGCGAGCAAGCAGAACAAGGTACATAACTAACATTGTTATATTGGCAAAACAGTAAAAAGGACATCATTATTCCTTCTTAGTTAACTATATACCATTCATGTTCAATACAAGGAGAGAGAGAAGAGTCTCTGCCAGGAGAAGAGAGAGGTCAGACCAGAAAGGGAGATGAAGAAGGGATGGAGAGAGAGCAGCTCACAGGCCACCAGGCTGCAGCAACAGGCAGTCATGAGTGGGGCAAGTGGGGGAGTGCAAGCCTATTTTCAGAACAAACACCCCGAAGCAATATATGTCCATTGTTATGCACACAAGTTAAATCTTGTCCTGTGTCACACATGCAAAGCTATTTCTGAGGCGGCACAGCTTTTCAATGTGCTGCAAAGTGTCCATTCTTTTTTTAGTGTCTCACTCGTTCAGTGAATGCAGTGCTTGAGAACTTCCTTGCCATCACTGGGTGCCTCTCATGCATCAACACACCTCTGGCAGTGGGGTTGAAGGCAAAACTCAGCCACTTCCACATGGTGTATTTGTTGCATATTTTCCAGGAGCTCCTGTCTGTAACAGCAGATTTCCACCAATACCTCCAGAAAGAGACTATTGACCTTGCCGACGCTGTGGCACACAAAAATGCTGTGACTGACTCCCTTGAGGAGAAGCGCAGTGATGCCACTGCTGCTGACCTTCATGCCAGAACGAGGGCCTTTTGTGAGGCAAACCAGGTAGCATTCCCCGAGCCACGGATGCATACGAAAAAGCGAATGGAGGGATTTGTTGTTGAGTCGACTTGTGGGGCAGGCAGTGAAGTCTGTGGTTCTTCAGAGTCAGAAGAACTCAAAAGGAAATGGTTTTTCCCTTGTGTGGACAGAATGATCGCTGAACTCGAGAAGCGTTTTTCTGGTGTGAATGAAGAATTGCTTAAAGGCATTCAAGCATGCAGTCCAACCTCAGATGTCTTCCTGTGCAAGCCATATTTGTCTGGACTAGCAGCACCATATTGACCTTAAATCAGAGGAAGTGATGGTTGCCAGTAACTATCTGAGACGCAAGAGAGAGGCTGGTAAAGTTGAATGTACAACCTACTGGATGTTGACATGTTTCCTTCACTGAAAGCAGTTTTTCAGGTTGCCTTGACGATACCAGTTAGCAGCTGCAGTTGTGAGAGGTCTTTTAGTGCCCTGCGTCGTCTTCATACGTGGCTCAGGAGGTCCATGGGGCAAAGCAGACTCCAGCACTTGGCTGTCATGTCCATTGAGAAAGACGTTCTTGCAAGAGCCACACCTGATGCAGTAATTGATAGATTTGCCAATCTCAAGGTCAGGCGACACAGATTAACTGTAGGCTAGAGGGATGTTGTTTGTTGTTTTAAAAAAAAAAAGTATTTAACCTTTATTTTATTTCTAGTCATAATTGTACAGTATAATGACATACTGTAGGCTTTTATAAACTGCTGTGTGTTTAATTGTTATAGCTTATGATACCATATAAAGAGATGAGATGGTGAAATATTGTAGAAGTAGGGGACACATTGAAACTAAAGGCTCACAAAACAAAGGAAATTTCCTTGAACTGATTGAGTTGATTGCAAGACACAATCCACTGATTGCAAAAAAATGAATGCATCAGGCAATGCCAAGTATCTCAGTAACACAATCCAGAATTACATTTTGGAATGCCTGTCAGATATGGTCCGGGAATCCATAATACAGGAAGTGAAGGAGAGTTTTCTGTTATTGCAGATGAAACAAAAGATCTTAAGAAAAGTGAACAACTGTCATTAGTACTGAGGTACTATTATAATGGTGCAGTTCACGAGAGCTTCATAGATTTCCAAAGAGCCAGTGATATAATAATACAGTGTCTGGAAAGATATGGCCTTGATTACAAGTCTAATCTTGAAGGTCAAGTTTATGATGGGGCAGTGGTGATGTCAGGGAGATGCAATGGGGTTGCAAGAAGGATCAAAGCAGAGGCTAAACATGCCTTTTACGTTCACTGCAACGCACATTGTCTCAACCTCGTTATTGTTGATTCAGTGAAAGCAGTGCCTGAAGTTGATTGTTTTTTTGCATTGCTGCAAAAATTGTATGTGTATATGTCCGGATCTTATGTTCATGAAAAGTGGTTGTCAGTTCAGAGGGACATGTATAAAGATGCACCAAGAGAGCTACAGAGACTGAGTGACACGAGGTGGGCATGTTGGTACAATGTCTGCAAAAATTTCATGGACAGACTACCAGCTGTCTTGCGTGTTCTGCATGAGATATACGTAGAGACAGTGGTGAGAGATCTGTGGAAGCACGGGGTCTCCTCATCCAGATACACTTGACATTTATTGCAACACTGGCAGTATTCAGAAAGATTCTCGGTGATGCTAAGTGTGCCTCTGACGTGCTTCAAGCACCATCGCTTGACCTTGCTGTGGACTTAATCCATGCCCTGCAGGAGACTTTAGAGGACTGTAGTGCTGGATCTTGTTTTGATGATCTTTGGCAGCAAGGTGTGGAGACTGCAAATAAATGTAATGATGCAGTTGAGGCAGTTGAGAAAAGGACACAAAGAGGGAACTCCAGACTTACTGGGTATCTTGTAGAATCCACTGTTGGTCAACGTAGATCCAAGGAAGGGGACAAAGATAAGTTCAGGACTGGTGTATTTTACCCCATCCTGGATCATTTGAATGCAGAACTTCAGAGACGATTCAGCAAAAACAACTGTGAGATAATGAGGGGCACACAGGCACTTAACCCCAAGGGTGAAAGCTTTTTAGAAGAGAAAACAGTTTTACGTCTTGGCTGTCTTTTTGACTGTGATGTTGAGGACCTAAAACATGAGCTGTATCAGGCAAAGGTCATTCAGAGAAAGGCACAGTGTGAGACTGAACTATCCAGTATCCTGGATTTCACATATTTTCTTGAACCATACAAAGAGGTTTTTCATCAGGTTTTTCACTTGTGTCGGATAGCTATAGCTTTGCCTGTTAGCAGTGCCAGTTGCGAGCGCAGCTTCTCAGCGCTTAAGCTGATAAAAAATCATTTGAGAACAACAATGAATTATGACAGGCTTAGCAATATTGGACTGCTTAGTATTGAGAGGAGGGCAAGGTCGTTGAACTTGGATGCTTTTGTTGAACGCTTCGCCCATCAACACCAAAACAGGCGTATTCAGCTGTCATAATCCTGTAAATAATATACACAAACTGTAACTGACATTTTCTGTAACTTTGTAATTCTCACATTAATGGCACATGTACAGGCAGACTAGTGCTTTGGTGTATAGTGAGACTGATTTGTTTAAGTATATTTGTATTATTTGTGTTTGTGTCTAAGATCAAGACCAAAGGCTCAGATAATCTATAGTTTTCTAACATGTTGTTAGAGTTGCAATAAAGTCATTCATATCTACACACAACTGGTGGTTTCTGTCTCTGTAAGTTAACAAAGAGGTAGTCTTAGATACCAATGAAACACATACCTCAGCCTATTGTTTATTATGATTATGTCAAGTCTAATGACATGACATGATCTAATGTCATTTGTGCCACCCTTCCACAGTCTGTGCCCCTAGCTTGCCCCCCCCCCCCCCCCCCCCCCCCAAGAAAAAAATTCTAGACACGCCCCTGGGTGTCTAGAGATTGGTTAATTTACTCGCCTTCAACAGGCATGGTTTATTGCTTTGCATGCAAATTGCTGTCCTTGCAGCAAAATGCTTTTACATCTGGATATTCTGACTGGAAACATCCTGAGCAAGTTTTGGCTCATGAAAATAGTGCAAGCCATCGTGAAAGTATGTTAGCCTTTTTAAGGAGAACAAGGAATGTGGGCACAGTGGATGCTGTACTCAAGCGACAGAGAGATAATGGGGTGAAGTATTGGAGAGAGGTTTTGCGGCGTGTTGTGGCTGTGATCAAATTCTTGAGTGTGATAAATGAATCCCCTGATTCATTATGTGCCCTGTGCTGCACATTTGCTCAATCTTGTGGGGGTGAATAGTAGGGATGAGCGAGTACAGCATTATCTGTATCTGTATCTGTTAACCATATGAATTATCTGTATCTGTACTCGAAGTGGGCGGGGCCTAACCCGGAAGTGGGCGGGATTTAACCCGGAAGTGGGGCGGGTTGTCTTGAAATGAGCGAGGTTTTAACAGGTATGTTATTTTAAGCATGCAATTGATATGGGTTGATCAGAAATTGTTATTTATTGCTGATTAGAAAACTATTTACAGGACAGCATCAGCATTGAAAAAACAAACAAAAAAAAACTGACGACCGGCAGGGAGAGGGAGAGAGAGAGTGTGTGTGTGTGTGTATGTATGTGTTTGTGTGTGTGTAGCTTGATTTCCAATATTTATACCACTACTAGCTTTATTTTTTCACGAAATACAGCAAGAAAGTGTCGGACACCGTGCGTGAAGTAAAAAAAAACCGGTTAGAGCCAGGCAGCCAGATGACGGTTAAAAAAAGAAAAAGAAAAAAAAATCTCCGACCGGCAGAGACGCAACGCGAGTCGGCACCACGTCTGAACGAACCCACGTTTACCAGAACTCTACTGGTTCATAAGTAAGTACCAACCTAAGTAATAACAAACCTGAAGCTGAAGAAACCCTAAACATTAACGGAAAACGACCCGCGAACCTGAGTGACTGAGGGAGAGACAGACAGCTGTTCTGTGTGCGAGTGATCAGAGCGGGACACAACAACACATCTGCATTGTGTAGGGGAGGGGCGCTGTAACCTATCACAGAATGCTGACAGTCAGCTACCCAATGAGGATTTTCATTCAATCCGAGCACACATATTGACTTGTATTACTCGTATAATACTCGTACTCGGCAAAAGTGCTTTATCCGTACCGGATACTCGTTTCAGCCGAGTATCCGGCTCAACTCTAGTGAATAGCATAGAGGACAGTTGTCCAAATACAAGGAATTTCTTCGACTTCCTTCAGTCTCTCTATGTTTGAGCGAAGTCCACACACCGCTGGGATAAAATGTTCCACAACACAGATGTGATCAGGACTCTTAAACCTTTATCAAATACAAGGTGGACATGCAGAGCAGACTCGACCAAGGCATTGAGGGAAAACTACAAGGCCATTAGAGAGGCTTTGGGCAGATTTTCCATCGATCTGGAGGAGAAGGGGGACGCCAGTGACCTGAATGTGCTCAAGATGCATGAGTTCTTTGAAGGCTCAGAGCCATGCTCAGACCAGCTACTCCCTCTACTACTCAGTGTTCTCGAAAGACTTCAATCTTGGTTTTGGTCACCCAGCTACGGGTGCTTGCGCTGATTGTGCCAAGTACAAGATCAGGATTACTGATCCAAGTCTAACTGAGGCAGAGAAGAGGATGGAAACTGCAGTATTTATCTTGCATCGTCGCAGAGCACGTGTTTTTTATGACCTGTGTGGCGGGGTTTGTCCTCACCACACGCCACCGAAGTGGCTTTCTTTGGGGCCCTCCGACACAGGACACGGGTAGATGTTATTCAAGGTGTTTATTTGGAGTTTCAGGCAGAATGGTACACGCCGAGCTGATGGTACTTCAAGTCATGACTGTGCTCCTCCTGGAGTGTGTGTGTTGATGGCTGGTTTATCCTGGGTGCCATGATTGCTCATGCACCACAGGTGTGCAGCCCCACCCAGCCAGAGTCCAATTAGTCTGACTCAGGCCAGGTGAGGCTGTAAACCAGCCATCAACAACACACACTCCACATAAACCCTCCACATATCCCCAACACCAGATTGAGGCCGGGGAGAATCCCCAGCCTCGCCTACTCCCCCCCCCCCCCCCCCCATCCCCCATCCAAGCAAACAAAAAAAAAAAAACACATACCGGACTCTGAACAGGGTTACCATACCTACAAAAAACCTGGACTCTTTTCAGGGTTGCCATACCTAAACAAAAAATAAACACAGCCCCCCAAACCCCACTACCTCCACACCTCCCCAGGGTCACACGCCCACCCCACCCTCCCCCTCCGTCCCGGAGACCGGAGGCCTGGGGCTGCTGCTCCGGCTGGCGGAGGTGTCTCTGGGGGTAGCTGGCTGCAGGGGCTGGCTGGATGGGTTCGGAGGAGGCCCGACAGCTGGGCCGCGGAGGTAGCTCTCGGAGGGCCTGGAACAGTTCGTAGTCACCCCCCTCCACCAGGGCGACGAGGCATGATCCCCCTCCCATCTCCTCCTGGAGCATGGGGCCTTGGGCTCCTGGTCCCCTGGCAGAGGGGCGGCTGGCCTGGGCTGCTCCAGGCTGGATCCGGGGGAGGCTAGCTGCAGACGGTTGCCGGTGGCGGTCGCTGCGCTGCCTCCCCGCTCCTCCGCTGGCCGTCGCTGCCGTTCAGGGGGAGCTGGTGCTGGGGTGGCTGTCCTCGCCGCGGCTGGTGGCTCCAGTGTAGCTTAGACAGCCCTTCCGTGTCCCGTCCTGGTCGGAGGAGCCCCACATCGGGCGCCAGTGTGGCGGGGTTTGTCCTCACCACACGCCACCGAAGTGGCTTTCTTTGGGGCCCTCCGACACAGGACACGGGTAGATGTTATTCAAGGTGTTTATTTGGAGTTTCAGGCAGAATGGTACACGCCGAGCTGATGGTACTTCAAGTCATGACTGTGCTCCTCCTGGAGTGTGTGTGTTGATGGCTGGTTTATCCTGGGTGCCATGATTGCTCATGCACCACAGGTGTGCAGCCCCACCCAGCCAGAGTCCAATTAGTCTGACTCAGGCCAGGTGAGGCTGTAAACCAGCCATCAACAACACACACTCCACATAAACCCTCCACAACCTGTTAGGCAGGGTTGCTGAAGGGCATGTAACCCTGTTTTTGATATGATGCAAAACATGGTTCTTCCCAAAACCCCAATAGGACAGGCCTATTACTCGCGACAATTGTATCTCTATCTCTTTGGTGTTGTTGTGCACCATGGTGAAAATAGTCACCAGACCAAAGATGATGTCCATCTGTACGTGTGGCAGGAGAATGAGGGGAGAAAAGACAGCAACATGATCGCTTCTGCCTTGAGTGACTGCCTCAAGGTGCAACTTCCAGGGGGCTTCGGCTCTTTAGCGACTCCTGCTATGGGCAAAATAAAAACATGAACATGGTGTCCATGCTCATGGAGCTGCAGAATTATTTTCCAAACCTCAAAATAGAGCACACTTTCCCGGTAAGGGGCCACAGTTTTCTCCTGGCAGACAGGGACTTTGGGAGAATTGAGCAGAAGAAAGTGGAAACAATTCTGCTACCAGAGGCCTACTATGCCATCCTGAAGCAATTCGGCCATGTTCATGTCTATGGCACAGACTGGAGGGGTTGGATTTTGAGTCAGCCACAAAAGACTGTGTCAAGTCCCAGAAGAGCTTTAAAATTAGTGAAGCACGCATGCTTGACTTAAGCACCAACAAGTTTGGTGTCAAGACATCCTACAATGGAGAGTATAGCTTCTACAGTGTGTTAAAGCGGGGAAAGTGTTGGGCTGACCTAAAACTTGAGGTAATTCCAAAGGAGACCCCTGTGAAGGCTGCAAAGAAGCATGATGTGCTGGCACTACTAGAAGCAATAGGTGTGTCTGATGTGGTGAGGGCTTTTTATGATGAAGCACTGTATCAGTAGCCTGGCAAGCCAGACCTACATCAGAAAGATGTAAGGTCTGGCATAGCTCCATTGGCAGTGTGGGCGGGATAAACGGTTGTCTTTCAAGTTCCCTCTGCACGCAATAGGATAGCGCTACAACCAATCAGAGCAACGAAGAAGGTGACGTAGTCAGAGCGACGGCTCTGACTACGTAATTAATCAAAACTCAGAATAAATATTTATTTTCGAGGAAAGACTTCAGTGCCGTTCTTTGTTCTTTTCTCAAATAAAATGTTAACTTAAAGTCTTGAAGAGTCGCAGCCAAAGCCGAGTGGAAAGACAACCGTTCGCAAGCAGCAGCAGCCATTGTTTACCTAACACGGAACCGTCGCAACTCTGTCGTCATTAGGTAACCCGGCTTTCGACTCCGCCCCTCACGCTGTGATTGGTCTGACATACAAGACACACTTGGTGTTTCCAGCACCAAAAAGCGGACGGAGCTTTGCTAGACTACACTAGCTGCCAAATAAATTTGCTGCCGCTAGGGGGTGTCTAGAGTTCTAGGCTACTGTATCAGGTCACTGACAATGCAGGCTAGCCGCTAGAGTGATGAGGATGCAGAATGATCACTCACACACGCACACGCACACACACTCTCTCTCTCTCTGTCCTCTCACGCACTTCAAAGTACATCTCACACACACACACACACACACACATACTATGATTTGTTTTATGTATCCCATGGACAATGGTCCTGATTTTTACGTGGTTTTTTTCATGCATAATTTGTAGTGGACAAATTGGTCCTACTTTTTACAGTTTTGACACTACTAAAAAAAATTACTTTGAAATATTGCTAAATAACTTGCCTATTGAATATTGCCATCATTACTACTGGTTCGGCGCTGAAGGCCCAGGGGAAAGTCATTCCTGGATGGACAGAATTTAACATCATGTTGAAAAAAGACACCGATCTACCCTCAACAAGTGTTGGATATCTACCAGTCATTGATGCCAGCCCAACCGATCTCAGTACCGTCCACACCATTCTGAGCCACTCCACTGCCATTGCTGACCGTCTGAACCAAAAAGAAACGGTGCTGGTTATGGATCAAGCAATATATGCCAAGGCCCAAGAGATCCGTTGCAAACGAGTTCTTACTCACAGAGACTTGTAATAAGAATGGGGGAGTTTCATACAGCAATGGCATACCTTTCCTGCATCGGAAAGCTGTACGCTGATGCTGGCCTCCAGGATCTCTTCATTGAGTCTGAAGTCGTGGCTCTGGGCTCAATTGATGGCGTGATCTCAGGTCATCACTACAACAGGAGCATACGGGCACACAAACTCTTGGCAGAGGCACTCCAGAGACTGCGCTGGCAGGCATATCTAGACACACTCACACAAGAACAAAAGGCAGCAGCTTTAAAAGTTGTAACAGATCCGCAAGAGTGTTTTCCTAGTGAAATATTTAATGACCTGCTTACCTCCGAGACATTTCTTCAGTTGCTGACAGGCTTTGGAGAATTTGTGGAAAGCTAGAGCTCATCTAACCAGACCTTCAAATTCTGGAGTATATATGTAGAGATGGTGGAAGATTTGCTTCTTTTCATTAGGGCTACAAGAGAGGGGAATTGGGCTCTCCATCTGTCCACCGTGCAGGGTATGCTGCCCTGGTTTTTCGTGTGTGACAAAGTACATTATGCAAGGTATCTCACTGCTTATTGGGCTGAGATGACCAACCTGGAGAACACACATCCCTCAGCACACCGGCAACTCCTTTCTGGGGACTTTGTGGCACAGAGGAATCCCCAGCATGGTTTTGCTGGCACTGCGTGCAACCAGGTAATTGAGCAGACTGCAAATCGGGACTCAAAAACAAAGGGAGGAATCAGTGGATTCTCCCTCAACAAGGGTGCAGTGCACCGGTGGACACTTACTCAACATGAGCGGGCAGCCATCGCACTTGAGTGTAAAACCATGGCAGGACGGTGCCCTGTACCCAATCTAAATTCTGAGTTGGACAGCACCAGAGTTCAGAGAGATGAAGCTGATGTGTTGAGCATTTTGACCACAGTCCAAAACATGATCAACCCCTTTGACCCTGTGCTGGATGGTGAGTGTCTTTATAAAATCTCCTATGGCCGACTTGCATCAGCCAGCATTGCAGTGGATTTGCTGGGGGCTAAAGAAAGAGGTACTCAGGCACTATCGGAATTCTGTGACAAGAGGCTCATCAGCGGAGAAACATCATTCCATGACCCAATAAAGAAAGTGAAACTTCAAACATTCAGACACAGTGGCCAAAGTACAATCACGAAAATTCGGGGAAAAGAAATCACATTGACATCGCACTGCAATTTATTTGCGAGACTTATTGTTGTGGGCAATGTGCGACGAGTCAACATAGAGGACATGCTCACCTACAGTTTGGGCCCTTTTCCGCAGTCCCTTGCCAATGTTGATGGTTCCCTGGTAAATACCAACAAGGCCAAGCTGATGCACATCTTACAGTATGAGATCAGCCCACCTGCAGAAGTGACTGCCATTCCTGATGGTTCTGTCTGGATTTGGGATGCTATGGCTCTGGTGCAACAGCTTAAGCCTCAATCCACTTTTGGATCATTCGCTGACCATGTACTGAGGACACTAGTACATTCAGCCAAAGAAACAAAATCAACTGAGGTACATTTTGTATGCGACACCTACCAGAACCTGAGCATAAAAAATGCTGAGAGGGGCAGACGGGCGGAACAGGGATACGAAAAAATCAGAATTTACGGAAATGAACAGAAAACGCCCAAACAGTGGAACAAGTTTTTGGCATGTGGTGAAAACAAAGAAAATCTACAAAATTACCTATTCGAGCGCTGGACCACTTCCGTAAAAACTCTAATTGGCAACGTAACAGTAATAGTAGCACATGGCAGGAAATGCCACTCTATTACAATGAATGCAACCAATGTGCATATTAAAGAGATTAAGGAGCTGGAAAGTACACAAGAAGAGGCGGACACAAGAATGTTATTGCATGCTGCTCATGCTGCAAAAACCTGTAGTGACATTGTCATAAAGAGCCCAGACACTGATGTCTTTGTGATAGCTGTCTTTCTGTAGCCACATCAACGCTCATCTCTATTTGCACACATCAAAGGGGAGAGAGACCCAAATCACAGACCTCACACGACTTCACAACCATCTTGGAGAGGAAAAGTGTGATGCCCTTGTAGGTCTTCATGCCTTTTCAGGATGTGATACAGTCAGCTCTATGCATGGTGTTGGAAAAATAAAGGCATACAAGAAACTAAATTCAAAAGCAGAATACATCAACCTATTCAGACAATTGGGAGAAAATTTCACACCATCTACAGACCTCAGCCAGGCACTGGAGACATTCACTTGTGACTTCTATGGACTGGATTGCCAGGACGTCAACAAGGCCAGGGCTAAACTGTTCAAGTCGGGCAGATGTTCTGAGCGAGACTTGCCTCCAAACCAGGACTCCCTATATAAGCACATACAGCGGGCAAGTTATCAGACAGCAGTGCAGAAGGAGTCTGGAATCTTACCCAGACATTCCCCCTCCAGTTCATCATGGCTGGAAGATGGCTGGGGAGTTTTATGAGGTGGACTGGATGTCACTTACGCCAGCTCCAGAGGCAATTCTTGAGCTTGTTCACTGCTCCTGTAAAAAAAAAAAACTGTGTTAAGGGCAGATGCACATGCAAACTCCATGAACTGCCATGTACCAACCTGTGCCTTTGCATACATTGTGACAATGGGAACATAGACGAGGACTAGATGAAGAAGTGGTGCTTTAAGTGCCATGTAGCCTGCATTACTGTCCTGCTCTGTTTAATGTGCACTTTTAGTTCTATCTTTTAGTTTCAGAATAGGAACAAATACTTTTAGTTCTAGCTTTTAGTTCCAACATTAAAAAATGACCCTGACTTAAGCTGCTAGCTAGCTGTCTTGTTACGCTATTTGTTTGGCTCAAAGTCTGTTAATAATTAAATATTTCTGAGCCAAGAAAGTACTGTGTTCGCCTGGTTTATGAACATCTACTCTATGTCGATTACATTTACATTTTAGGAAAGGTTCGTGAGGAATCAATGAAGTAGCATAGCAAGGCTATTTCATCTGTCAATCTTGTAAGCTATATTAACTGCGGCGCATTAGAAAGCTAAAGCTGCACGCTTGCATGTATGAATAAGATGGTTTGCAAAACATACATTTTATGAAGCTGACACATTTTAATCAAATTTATTCTTACCTTAAAACACGTTTCTTTCCCGATAGTTGTGGATCTGACACTGCTACCAAACACCGATGTCAGCTGAATCTTCGAGGAAACAGCTGCAAATAAAGCTCCGTCTGATTGGCTAATAATATCCGTATTCCAGCATCCGATCGCACTATTGGTTCAGCTGATATGGCAGGCCATGGTGTTTGCCTCGAATTTTACTAAACATTCACACTATGTTTTTGAGAAAGTGCAAGCAAAATGGAAGTGGCAACAACCGGTTTATCGTTAGAAAAAAAACAATCTTCAAAACTTTAGAAGCCCAGCTAGGCCATCATTGATTTGGTTTAGATGAACAGATAAGGGGCTTCGGCCCACCGCCTATCTTGCTCAGCAGGATCATCTTCACAAATGAGTATATTAGGGAGTAAAAAACTGGGCTCTCATCAGGCTTGTATCCAAGAGGTTAGAGATGAACCATAACTTGTCTTTTTTTCTCTCTCCAATGACAGATGGGATGGCCCTGTAAATTGTGCAGCACTGTTGTACCAACCAAGAGTGATATTTTAAATCATTACAGACTGCACCGTGGAACCTTTGGACAGAGCCATGCCTTGCCTTGTATTCATATAGGTTGCCCATGCTCTTTAAAATGCTGGAGTTCCCTCCGCTCTCATCTGTCAAGATACCATCCGGAAGTCAAATTCCTCAACTCACCTCAAGTAGGTCCTTCATTCACCTGCCCTCTGTGTAAAAAAAACTGGATTTCCTAATGAAAAGGATTTTTTTAAACACATAGAGACTGTGAAATGTGTATTTGAAGGTTGTGATCACCAAACTAATGTGTATGGGACTTTTGCAACACACAAACACAGGAACCATACTCCACATACATCACAAGATTTCAAACCAGGGATTATCTCCGAGTTACCAGAAGAAGCACTTGATTTTGAAGCCTCTGAAGAGGATGGTAACCACAGTGGTGCTGATTATGAAGGCAGTAGCACTAATGCACACTATGAAGAGGAGGATGGAAGCAATGTTGTTGTAGAGTATATAGCGCCCCTCTTGTTGAAATTAGAGTGTTCATAATGTTTCAGTTTGGTGCATTGATGAATTGGTTGATGATCTTCACTTTATAGCAAGTTCTGCCCCCATTTCTTTAGTTAAAAGTGTTATTGTTTCACATTTTACGAAAAATAACCAAACCATCAATGACACTTTTGCTGCATCTTTGGTGGAAGAATTGTGCAAATCCAAATGACATACAGGAATAATGGTATCACAGGTCTGGAGTAAAATTGCCAACAAAATTAATTCATTTATTATTCTATTAACTCTAGGACCCAAGTGCCTCTGCAGTGAAGAAGAGAGATGTGACTCTGAGATGCCTCATTGAGTACATGGGAGAGAGTGGACATGAGCTAATCTCTGACTACTGTGTAAGTATTGTTTAAAAGTAGGTTTGGATCAGTCTGATGTATAATCTTAAATTGGGTTGACTTTTATGTGAACTGACTGAACCAGCAGTTGTCAGGTGGAGGTGGAGCATGCAGCTAGTTGGCAGGAGCCCCAGGATAGCCGATTAGCACAACACCACAGAGGGATGCCTTTCTGTCTTGTGTTTCCATTTGCTCTAAAAAAAAAACAAAAAAACAATGCTAACAAAAAAAACTCCCCTTAAGCAAGCATCAAAACATTTTAGTGTTACTGGTTTTTTGAATTTCTGGTGGTTCTATTCAGGTGTTTTATCATGTGGCTGGAAATGCATCTATTGTCTCAAGTCTTTTAATTTTCTTTCTAATTTTCAAGATCTCAAATTGGAATTCAAAGGTTTTCAAAATGGTCTTCACAAAAGTAATCATTATCTGAATTAAATCACACAACTTATATTAAATATAAAATGAGATTGTTATTCTTAATTACTGTGTTTGTATCTCAAAGGGAACTGCAGATACCACTGTTCATGAGGACCTGAAAATGAGGAATATGAGCATCTACGTCCAGCACTCGAGTTGAGGGGGGATGAGGTGGGATGGCATCCCCCTTTGAAATAAAGATCGTCAAAATCATCCCCCTTCTAAAATGGCCATCCCCCTTCCCATCCCCTGTTATTATTTCACTATTTCAACATTTAGTTTTTGCGAATATTGAATAGGCTAAAATACTGTGGACGAGGGGAACGTGCACATATAATGACACGACGATTTGTTTTAAATTGACGTCATGTCAGTCAGCGACATAGCAGCGCAGGTGCTGGTGCCGGTGATTTCAGCATCATGGCCAAGCGACAAGGACAGCTTGACCTGAGGGACTTCGGCTTTAAGAGGGCAAGAAGTAGCACTGAAGGTAAGTCAAGAGTCAGGAATATTTTTGATATATCACCAAAGGCGGAATCTCTGGACAGAGGTGATAACAACACAGTTAACGATGTTAGTTTGGAGCTTTTTTTTTCTTGTTAACTAACGCCAGCTAGCTAGCTAACGTCAGGTTAGACTTTACATTCACAAAGTTAATGTTAGATTTGATACATAAAATAAATCTTTTTTTTATGAGCGTTATCCGCCGTGTTACTCTGTCCTGTTCGTTCAGCGGCATCTGGTGGTTGAATGTCATTGTGCTATCTATCGTCGTTCGCCAAACATTCTATAACATATAAATAGCAAGTGCAAGGAAAGCCATTACTAGCCATTACTTTTCCTTGCATGAAATTAAAGACTAACAAAACTAACACATTTTCTGGGGGAAACCCTGTTACTGGAATAGTAAACATTTCTCTAATTGAATATGGGCTAGGTGACTGCCCTCTTACTTTATCCAAAAAACCCTAACTTGACAGTAGGCTACTTGACTGTCTGCTCATTCTAACATAGCGATAATGCCATTGTTTTCTTATAGAGGATAACCATGGCGAGGAAGCAGGATGGAGCGCAGAGGAGCCTAGAGCTGGAGGAGGAACAGGTTTGATCATTCTAAATAGACACTTTTCTTTTTGGAAGAGGGGGAAATGTAGCTAATCCTACCAAGGGGGGCTGTAACATAGATTTTATGTTTTTGTGGTAGAAAAAAGAAGAGAGGAGGAGGCACAGGGTGTATACAGAAATTCTTAAGTGGAATTACTACCTTTTACTACCTTTTTTTACTACCTTCACAATATGTTTTACTACCAGCACGACTTCAAGCTGCAACTGTAGCAGCCAAATTTCTAAGTGGCTCAATTGGGACCTTGAAAAAAGAGGAAGAAACTAGATAATAATAAAGTGCAACTTTACACTGTAATAACATTTAATGTGGTAATTATATTTCACTGGACACAACAACTGGCCAACACACACACACACAGAGCAAGCGAGCGAGAGAGAGAGAGAGGCCAGTCTGGACACAAAAACTGGCCAACACAGAGAGCCTTGAAAAATAAAAACTGCAACTTTACACGGTGAGAGAGAGAGAGAATTGACAAATAAAAAGTGCAGCTTTACACTGTAATAATGACAAACAGGCAAACATACAAGGTCACAAGTGCCTCAACTGTGTGGCCTTTTCTTCTATCATTTTTTCCACTTGGAGAAGTTCAGCTTTTTTGTCCTTGTGTCTTCTTCGAAGAGAGTTGGATTTTGTAATGAGCTCAGCCATCTTTGTTCCTGCCTTTCCCTCGGCCATCTCTGCACACTTGTCGGCGTCAATTTCAAGTGAATCGCACACACTATTGAGTACCCGCCGCTGGTTCCGGAGGTCCTCCAGCTCTTTCTCTGCTGCTTTCCTCTTCAGCTCTTGTGTGGCACTTTCCTTTTTTTTCCGCTCATTATCAAGGTAAAGCATGTATTGTGACCTCGCTGAAGCAGCAGAGGCCAGGAGCTCCTTGGTCAGAGGAACTTTAAGAATGCCACCACAGCCAATTACCTTATCGCAGATTAATCTGAGGGCTTCTAGAGATTCATCATAGAGGTTGCACGTTTCTACCTCCTTATTTACTGAGAAACCTCTCTCCACTGTGGCTTGTCCATGGGACAGGAGGAGAGCACTTTGGCAGAACTTTAGCAGGTCAGGATGGGACGTGCAGAGTTTGGAGTGAAGAAAGACATCCAGACGCTGCGTCAGGGGTTGGAAGGAAACAAATTCTTCTTCTCTGCCCACAACCGAGAGAAAGGATGTGAATTGCTGAATGATGACATCACCTACATTGACAGGAAAATTAAGATATATTAATTTCATTAACACATTCCAGTCAACTGCTTCATCATCCATTCGACAAAAGTACATACAGTACATCGTAGATACACATAACAGTATCCTAGAGCAGGAGGTTCTCAACCTGGGGGCACGGAGGTCTTGTCTAAATTACAAATGTATCATGACAATTGCACATCGGTGATTTGTTTTGCACACAATGAGCTAAATCTGCTTGCAAGGTGCCAAAACACCTACATCAAACAGGTAGAGTAAAATCACACCACTCACAAGAAAACTGGATGTGACCATCAAAACAAAGAGAAGTAGAATCATTTGAGTGCTTGAAATCATGCATCGACAATGGGGCCCAACTTGCAAAAGGTTGAGAACCCATGATATAGAGAGCTATGAGAGCTTAGTTTTTTTTTTGTTTTTTTTTTGCTTTTACCAAAGTTTAATTTGGTAAAAGCAAGACACTTTCACACCTCTCAGAAAACCACAAATGAGATTCCTAGCACAAGACCATCTTATCCACTTCTACTGTCCCTATACAATATTTTCTTACCAACTGCAATGCCACCTGCCAGCTTCTGTCCCTGGATGAAAGTCTGTACTAATGACTTCATCTGTGAGATGCACCACTCTGGATCCCTGACCATCCTTGTAGGATCCAAGCAGGTAATCTGCCTAACAATGGGGAATTTCAATGGGGATTATTCCTGCAGTTTCTTTACAATCTTAATCAGACACTGCAAACACTCTTTTCTGAGTTGGAGTACAGAGAGTTCCCCTATCTTGGTTCCTGGTTTGCCCAGGATTGCCTATTAAGGAACATTAAGGAACATTCATGTCAATGCTTTCTTTGAAAGAAAATGGTTGCATAACTTCTTGTGATGATTATATTAATACTGAACCAATTGTATTTGCTATAATCGATTTGTGCGGGCATCACAATTCACACATTCACCTCACAAAACAAAAACAAACTACAATGGGAATTACCTTGATGGCAGATTCAGCCCCCAAGCCTATATCTACCCTTTTGAGGGAGACCCAGTTCTTCTCCTCAGAGATGTCCAATTTAATCAGCTGCAGGGGGGTTCTGTCCTGTAGGAGTTCCCTTTTGATGAACCGCCGCAGTAAACTCTGATGATGACAACAAGCAAATAGTTAGCAAGCTATTCCTATCAATTAATACAGGTTTACATTCAAATGAATTAAAACAAATCTTTACAGTGATAATTACCATCAGGAGCTCAGTTAAATCTTTTGCCAAAAAAGGCAACACTGGCTCGTCTGTTTGGTATTTTTTCAGAAAGGGTTAAAACTTCTTGCAATGGCGAGGAAGAACTGGAGCTTTGGTATTAAGAGTGGATCCACTTGTGCTGCCAGGATGGCATCATAAGAGGCCGTGTTCGGTTTTTGGACCTTCTTAGCCTCAGCAGCATCGACATACTTCTGAATCATGGGCCAAACTTCCAGGACTCTCTCTGCAACCGGCACATTTTCCACCCATCTGTGGCCGCAGAAAGAGAGGGGAAAGCAAGAGGACCCGGTGATGTTGGTGTAGTCCTCTCTCCGGGCAGGAACGTTGTGGAAGAGGAAATGGAGCGCGCGCAGGAGTTTGTCAATTTGCCAGGCTGTAAAGCCTGCCTTCATGGCATTGTGGAGGGTGTGAAGTCCACAGCTCCCAACCATCAGGACTTGAGCACCTCCATACAGCTCAGCATGCGCCTTTTGAAGGAGATCCAGGAGTTTAAAGTTGACATTGGGGCCATCCATTCCTACTGAGAGAAGCTGCGTCATGTTGAGTTGTGCAACACATTCCTGTATTGTCACACAGAAGAAAGTTTGTTTGAATAACATTTATTGTTGAAGTAAACCACATTCAATATACAAACAGACAGTAATACTGTATATGCTTCAATTAAAAATGTAGACAAACTTAGCCCATAATTACAGCCTCATAATAATTATTATAGCCTTATTATCCTAAAGTAAAACACGAGTCAGGTGTTGGGATACATTTGACAGTGATAGATATTAGGCCTATGTCAAGGACTGCTTTGTCAAAGTTAGATCATTGGTTCTCCAGCTGTGGCTCACTATTGGTGCTACTCAGGATATGCGTAAACATACAATAGCATAATTTAAACAAAATCCCTATAATTTAAGTTTGGCTTTATCAGAGCCATGCTTAACCTTCTGATTAAGCATAACAGTAAGGCTATAACACTTTTAGTCAGGTGGCTTAACGAAAATACCAATACCGACTGGACAAAAGCACCAAACTTTGCATGGGTCTTCCTTAGGGCTTAGTAGTCAAATTTAGCCTAGGAGCCACCCCTCCCCCCTCCCTATTTAATATTTAAGGGTATTTTTCAGAATTCGGGCCCATTTTTCAGAATTCGGCCCATTTTTGTCCACAGACAGGGTGTAATTATATTAAAAACGAATTACATCTAATACATTTTAGATCCATTAATTAGTATAAACAAAAACAAGCCTAGACTTTTTTTATGGTTGCTCTTACTAATGATTTTAACACATTTTATTGGTGTTTAGTGGTACAATATCTGTGTTTTGGTGTTGTCCGCCACCATAGTTTTCACATGTCGTGCCATATCTCAAACATTATTTATCACCAGAGGGTGGGGGAGAGTCTGTGGGGGAGGGGGAGTTCGGGGGAGGGGGGCAGCAGGGCATGTTTGGTGCTTTTGTCCAGCCTGTGTTAAGAATTGCAGGAAGGGACTCAAACGCAGACCCAATGCAGGAAAGAACTCAGAATTTATTCAAAAACAGTTAACACTCTCAGAAGTCCAGAACACATTTACATTTGCAAAGTGGTGAACAGTCCAGGTTTGCTTTGCCACAGCTGCAGTTGGAACAGTCTCCTTTGCAGGAACATTTAATGAGCTCCCTGCACGCTCTTGAAACTTCTGGAGTTGTCATCCAAACAGGCACCCATAAGTTGGATACCTTGTTCCAGGCATACTGTTGTGGAGAAGGAACCACCTGCTGTGTTTGTGTGCTGGTAGTCCAGATTCCTGCTTGATACACTGCTCGTCTCAGGTGCTGGAGCAGTGCATCCTGGGTGGGTGGCAATTTGTCCATTGCCAGATTCTTCTTGCAGAAAAGTTCCTTTCTTGCTTCATTGACTGAGGTCAAAGGGCTGGTTTTGTCTTACTTACTTACACCACAGACAGTTTGAAAGAGTCTACCCGAGAAAAGCGAGGCACAGGTGTACGAAGGAAAGTATCAAGTCATACCAAGCTTCCTGGCAATTGGATGGACTTCCTTCGGGACTCAATGAACAAGGAGGAACTGTTTGGTTTTTTGACTTCCAAGATTAAAGAGTTTAGCTGGCCACAAGACAAGGCTGTCTACGCCACATCAGGGCCAGCTGTGGTATCCATTGGTTCCAGCAGCCCCATGAACAACTGCAATCAGGAGGAAGCAGACACGAGGCTTGTAGTCCACATTCTTCATGCACTGGAACAAGGGGAGACGAAGTTCCTGGTACGTACAGTGGATACAGATGTCATTGTCATACTTGTTGGCACCTTCCATGACATGCTTGCGACTCAACCTTTGGTCGACATCTGGGTTGCTTTTGGTATGGGCAAGAATTACAGGTTTTACCACATCAACACCATCTGTGCAAATGGAAATGGAAAAGGCAAGAAGTCAGTATGGCAAGCCTGGCAGTCTTATAAAGATGTTACAGAGACATTTGTATTTCTGGCCAACCATCCCTTCCAGCAGCTCGAACTGGATGATGAATCATTCCAGAAGCTCGAGAGACTGACTGTTATTCTGTATGACAAAACCAGCCCTTTGACCTCAGTCAATGAAGCAAGAAAGGAACTTTTCTGCAAGAAGAATCTGGCAATGGACAAATTGCCACCCACCCAGGATGCACTGCTCCAGCACCTGAGACGAGCAGTGTATCAAGCAGGAATCTGGACTACCAGCACACAAACACAGCAGGTGGTTCCTTCTCCACAACAGTATGCCTGGAACAAGGTATCCAACTTATGGGTGCCTGTTTGGATGACAACTCCAGAAGTTTCAAGAGCGTGCAGGGAGCTCATTAAATGTTCCTGCAAAGGAGACTGTTCCAACTGCAGCTGTGGCAAAGCAAACCTGGACTGTTCACCACTTTGCAAATGTAAATGTGTTCTGGACTTCTGAGAGTGTTAACTGTTTTTGAATAAATTCTGAGTTCTTTCCTGCATTGGGTCTGCGTTTGAGTCCCTTCCTGCAATTCTTAACACAGGCTGGACAAAAGCACCAAACATGCCCTGCTGCCCCCTCCCCCGAACTCCCCCTCCCCCACAGACTCTCCCCCACCCTCTGGTGATAAATAATGTTTGAGATATGGCACGCATTGTGAAAACTATGGTGGCGGACAACACCAAAACACAGATATTGTACCACTAAACACCAATAAAATGTGTTAAAATCATTAGTAAGAGCAACCATAAAAAAAAGTCTAGGCTGGTTTTTGTTTATACTAATTAATGGATCTAAAATGTATTAGATGTAATTCGTTTTTAATATAATTACACCCTGTCCTGTGGACAGAAATGGGCCGAATTCTGAAAAATGGGCGTGAATTCTGAAAAATACCCTTAAATATTAAATAGGGAGGGGGGAGGGGTGGCTCCTAGGCTAAAAGTGACTACCAAGCCCTAAGGAAGCCTCATGCAAAATGTGGTGCTTTTGTCCGCCCGGTAACGGTAATGTCGAAAATACTCGTTAAGCCACCTGACTATTTGCCCTTCACAAGCCATGTGACTGTAGGTCAATGTTACTCATTGAGCCAATTTGAGAGCTTGAGTATTTACAAATAGTCTACTCCAATTTCCATTTAAACTAATAACAAGCTTTGTTGGCTGATACGGCCCTTTTTAAATTAGATACATTTTCCAATACCTATTATAGCTACTAGGGATGGGCATAATTAATCGATTGTCGATCAATTTATATTGTTATCGATCAAAAGGACGTTGTGTTGCATACTGTGAGTCTTGAAGCGGTGCCCGGTGATCGCGGCTTTAGTTCCCCGTGTCTGATCGCTGTAATTCGGAGCGTGAATATCGGTTGAATATCTAATATCTTTCTCACTTTAAAAAACACTTTAGTATTTTTTAAGACGATAGTCGCACACAGGGCCGTGCAGAGACCCTTTGAGGGGATTTCTGTTGCGCGATTGTTGAGCGCGGGGGGGGGGTGCTACCGGAGGATTTCTGTTGCGCGATTGTTGAGCGGGGGTGTGCTACCGGACGATTTCTGTTGCGCAATTGTTGAGCGCGGGGGGGGGGGGGGCAAAAGGGCACTTTGGTCCGCTCAAAAGGGCACTTTGGTCCTTCAAAGGGAAAAGGGCAGGGGCTCGGGCACCCATAGCCCCCCCCTCTGCACGTGCCTGGTCGCACATCCCTAGTAACTACGCCGTGAAGGTGAACCCTCCCGGACTCCGCTATTAACATGAACCGCTCCGCTGGTGGAGCCGCACATCCACACGCACCGGACACCAGAATACAAACAAACATGTTTTCCATTTGCTTGCTTTTAAATAAAGTCGTGTGCAGTTATACGGATAAATAGGATTATTGATTAATGACCAATCGCGTAGCGGTCAAGACAGCCGTCTCTCGGTTCGCGTGGTCAAGCCAGCCGCTCCATTTCAATATTTCCATAACTGACATTTTAGCAAAACGTTCAGCCTCATATATGTTTTCTGACTAAGGTATTGCTTTTAGATAGTTCATGCAATTGTTTCTAAATGTGTGGCTCATCTTTTTGTTGCGAGCCTTTTCCGAGCGCCAGCTGCATATTGTAGCCTATATAGGCCAACACGGTCTCACACCCAACTCGTCACATATTGAGGCCTGGGCACTGACCCATGTAGTCAACATTTGCAGCAGAAGGTACCCCCCTAGCGTCGCTCCTGGACGACTCGCGCCGCCCCATAGACCTGGGGGGGCGCGGCTAAGTCACGTCAGGTGAAGCTAGCTGGGATAAGCGGCATGCTTGAATAGACCTCGCGATCGCTCACAGAATCACCGATCGGAACATGGCGTTTCATACGTCACGGCCGTTGAACAGCTCCTTATTGGATACCCGACCCAAGCCCGACGGGACCCGAGGGGACCCGACGGTACCCGACGGGCCGGGTCGGGTTCGGAAAGATATTTAGAAATTATGCTCGGGTTCGGGTCGGGCTCGGTGACGTCTGCGCGATTTGAAATGTGCAATTTAAAACAGCTTATTATGCATGGTAGCCAATGGGCTGTTTCACATGTTGCAAAGGTTCGATTGTGTGATTAAAATACATTTTATAAATAGGACATACCTGACTACGTTGGTCCAAAGTGCCAAACGTAGAGGGGTTACAATAATGGCCCTTAAATTGTATGACTGTTACATTTTTTCTGCCTATTCTTTTCCCATGGTTTTGCGTCCAAGTCACGTGACTTTCAAGATTCACGTGACTTTTTCAGATTCCACATAGGACTCCCTTGTGATGTCACTAGTGTTGCTTTCGTCAACGAAAATTATGACTAAATATCGTCGTCAACGAACCTTTATCACGTGACGAAAACGAGACGAGACGCAACGAAAATGGTGGTCATGTGACGAAAACTATAATCAAATTTATAATGCAATATTGTTGACGAATAAAAACGGGACTAAATGTGGTTTTCAAAATAAAAACTCTTTTCGTCCCGTTCATTTCGTCCCGCTATTATTATTATTTTGAAATATTTCTGTTTCCTGAGTCTCGGGGCTGCATCAGCGCACTGCGAAGACGCAAGCGACGTCACTTCCTCAGTCCCCACTCGCGGCAAGTTAAAGGCCTATACACACCGCGGCGTTTTTTTTCCTGTGATTAATTCGCACGTAAATATGAGTTTTCTTACTGTTGTTTTTGTCATGAGTACTTTCACACAGAACGCAAATATTACGCGGCGAAAAAGCCGCTTCACTTGTATTGAACAAATGTCGCAACTGTCGCAGATTCGCATCGCTGCCGCTATGAATAGTTTTGATGTGAAATAGGCGAGTATACATTTTCGTGTCGTTTATTCGTCACGCCCCGGTGTGTAAAGGCCTTAAAGCTCAAACAAAACCTGGCAGGTTAGCCATGTGTGTGTACTTCTTACATGTTTGGTGGGTAAAATAAATATGTTGTAAATTCAAATCAGAGCGTCTTCCATGTCTGGAATTGAATGTTTTCTTGAGTCTATAAGGTAACAATAATATAATAATAAGATAACCTTGTTTGACTTGTGAAATGGGTGACTTAAAGAAAATGTTGGTTTTGTCTATACTATACTAGGTACTTGTACTATATTTACTGGTTTAAATAGAATTGCATTACTAAAAAGAGACTAAAATACAATGTTCATTAACTAAAACTAGACTAAAATAGTCATGGATAATTCTGACTAAAATAAGACTAAAATGCTCAGACTTTTAGTCGACTGAAACTTGACTAGACTAAAATAGTACAAACGTGAGTAAAACTAATAAAGACTAAAATGACAGTTTGACACAAAGACTAGACTAAGACTAAAATGAAAACAGGCCGCCAAAAACAACACTAGATGTCACTCCGTCTGACGGATCAAACCCTCGCCCACAACATGTCTGAGGTTGATTTGCTGATCAACACATTATTCCGTGGCAGCGGGAGAAACTAATGTTGACAAAGTGACGAGTTACGATCGGATGTTTGTCCGCTGTTTAATTTTGATGGTGTGTGGGCATCCGTCCTGTGGTCAGTTATTACTCCTGTATCAGAGCTATAGAGTAAACAACTCTATAAACAACTCTATGTTTACTCTATAGCTCTGATTCCTGCACCATGTTTCAATGACGTCAGGTTGCTAGGGGCTACGGCTGACAGCCGGAAGTACTGTCCTTACTGTACTATTGTTTATGTTGTAATGTCATAAGTGTTGACAATAAAGTTTGTTAAAAAAACAACAACTATTATTGTCCCACACCACAATGTATGTCCCACAATGTGAACTCCAAACAATTCATGTTTGTCCAATTCATTCATAAGACAAACAAAGCAGCTGGAAACACGTCTAAAAAAAACACTTGAAATAAAATGTAGCCTATATTTATATTTTTACAACATCAATCTCCCTATAATATGAACAAAATATGATCAGGTTATACTTTCTCTCTTGAAAACGGGCAAAACGCTAACCCTAACCCTAACCCGGAAAATGAATTTAAAAAACTACAAACATTCGGAAAATGCAATACAATGAAGTGTGCGGCGCCATGTTTTTTCCGCCATGTTTTTTGTAGTTCTAAAGCCCTTTGCATACGGCACAGGCCTACTTTCTTTCAAAAGCTCATATCTTGGTCAATTAAAAACAACTGTGTGTAAAAATGTAACTGCACACAGACATACATTCGCATTACCATATTATATACTATTGGTTCATCCAGGGCAATCCTGTCAGCCCTGGGGAAGGGAACACAATGGCTATAAATGGTCATATTAAGTAATATGGAAATATTGATATGAAACATTAAGTAGTTTAAGGGGTAAATGGGGTCTAAACTGCTCCAAATTGAAAAGCATGACTAAGGATAAGGTCACCATCAATATGTTGAACACATTTTGCCACTAAATATCCCTTAAAATATGTTTTAGTGATTTTATCCATCTTGGCTCTATATAGGCTGTGAGAAAGTACACATCAAAGTTCCTTGGCAGTGAGCAAGATAAAAATGAAACTTTGTCGTAGGATGACAATGAAGACATCGTTGGAAAGGTCTTGATCTGCAGAGTACAGATCTGCCACTGTGAACATTCTGGGTGGTTCCTGCTCCTCAGGAATGCCCTTTGAACCTTGAACCTAAGACAGAAAAGCAACACAATGTGATACAAACATGGGGAAAACATTTTTGGAAAGCTCTTGACTTCTTCTATCATGGCCTTTGTGGCCTTTGCCAAACCATCAGGGGGCGCTACTGGGTAGGATCAAAACCAGATTTCACCCAATTAACAATAGTAAAAATGAAATCTGACCAAATAAATGTGCTCCCCGGTCCCTAAAACATATAATACACTTGTGAAGTTCCTTGACACATTTTCACATAATAGGGAAAACGTTAACTAAACATTTTAGAACTACAAAAAACATGGCGGAAAAAACATGGCGCCGCACACTTCATTGTATTGCATTTTCCGAACGTTTGTAGTTTTTAAAATTCATTTTCCGGGTTAGGGTTAGGGTTTTGCCCGTTTTCAAGAGAGAAAGTATAACCTGATCATATTTTGTTCATATTATAGGGAGATTGATGTTGTAAAAATATAAATATAGGCTACATTTTATTTCAAGTGTTTTTTTTTAGACGTGTTTCCAGCTGCGTTGTTTGTCTTATGAATGAATTGGACAAACATGAATTGTTTGGAGTTAACATTGTGGGACATACATTGTGGTGTGGGACAATAATAGTTGTTTTTTTAACAAACTTTATTGTCAACACTTATGACATTACAACATAAACAATAGTACAGTAAGGACAGTACTTCCGGCTGATAGGTCCTCCCAATGGGACAGGTGGCGTCTGTCAGCCGTAGCCCCTAGCAACCTGACGTCATTGAAACATATGGTGCAGGAATCAGAGCTATAGAGTAAACAGAGTTGTTTATAGAGTTGTTTACTCTATAGCTCTGATACAGGAGTAATAACTAACCACAGGACGGATGCCCACACACCATCAAAATTAAACAGCGGACAAACATCCGATCGTAACTCGTCACTTTGTCAACATTAGTTTCTCCCGCTGCCACGGAATAATGTGTTGATCAGCAAATCAACCTCAGACATGTTGTGGTCGAGGGTTTGATCCGTCAGACGGAGTGACATCACAAGGGAGTCCTATGTGGAATCTGAAAAAGTCACGTGAATCTTGAAAGTCACGTGACTTGGACGCAAAACCATGGGAAAAGAATAGGCAGAAAAAATGTAACAGTCATACAATTTAAGGGCCATTATTGTAACCCCTCTACGTTTGGCACTTTGGACCAACGTAGTCAGGGTACGTTTTTATATGAGACTGGGTTGCAACATGCTTATGTCCTATTTATAAAATGTATTTTAATCACACAATCGAACCTTTGCAACATGTGAAACAGCCCATTGGCTACCATGCATAATAAGCTGTTTTAAATTGCACATTTCAAATCGCGCAGACGTCACCGAGCCCGACCCGAACCCGAGCATAATTTCTAAATATCTGTCCGAACCCGACCCGGCCCGTCGGGTACCGTCGGGTCCCCTCGGGTCCCGTCGGGCTTGGGTCGGGTATCCAATAAGGAGCTGTTCAACGGCCGTGACGTATGAAACGCCATGTTCCGATCGGTGAGCGATCGCGAGGTCTATTCAAGCATGCCGCTTATCCCAGCTAGCTTCACCTGACGTGATTTAGCCGCGCCCCCCCAGGTCTATGGGGCGACGCGAGTCGTCCAGGAGCGACGCTACGGGGGTACCTTCTGCTGCAAATGTTGACGACATGGGTCAGTGCCCAGGCCTCAATATGTGACGAGTTGGGTGTGAGACCGTGTTGATATAGGCATATGTCGGCCTTTTTTTTCAAAACAGTTATAAGTTTAATGCCCACTTTTACTGCCTTATTTGATTATTGTTGGCCGATAAGTAGGCTACTTATTGTAATTGGAATACAGATTTAGTCTTGATGAATCGTTTCCAAACCAAACATTTAAGAGCGCATGTAGGCGCATTGTTCGGCTTTTACGAGCGCCGCATAGGCCTATAACGTATTTATTATTTTTAAAACTGTTAAACAGTTGTAGGTCTTCAAGTTAACTGTCTTGTATTATTGTTGGCCTATACATTATTGTATTTTGTAGTTTCTACCAACGGGAATTTTAATATAGCCTATAGAAAAATAACGAATTAAAAAATGCCCATTATAGCTATTAGGGATGCCCATCTCTAATAGCTACTATTACAGAAAATCAACAATAGGCAAAATAAATAAAATGAGCACAAATCCATGAAAATGTTCAAATGCAAACAATGTCCCCTATGTAAGCATACAGTATACCAATAATTATAGGAAAATAAACTTACTTTGATGTGCTGCAACAGATCATCAGCTCTTCCATGTCCCAGGAATTCTGAGCCAAAATATCTTGACCTGACACAACCATCCTCCAAAAAACGAATATGTATATCCATCTGTTTTTTTTTTTTGAGGATTGGTTGAGGCTCTCGTCAAACATTAGGACGAACGGCCCGGCATTGTTTATGGCCTTCACCAGTTGCTTCTTAAAATATGGCGCAATACCAAATTTGATAATGTAAGAGGTCTTATCCTTGCCTAAAGCAAAGGATTTGGCTATCTCAGAGTCAGGGAACATATGTTGAAATAGCTCTCCAATGCCGTCGCTGGAACGGAACGAGTGGTGTTTTGTTGCCAAGTCTAAACACCACAATACCTCAGCTTGTATCGTAGAGGTGGTGATAGTCGTGCACCTGTTAACGCTGCTGGTAGTGGTACTGCTGGCAGTGGTTGGTGTGAGAGCAGGCGAGGTTGAGGACAAAGCAGTCGAGGTTGTGGGCAGTGATGTAGTCGACGACGTAGTGCAGAACATTGCCATAGGAAGCTGAGCGTTGTGTCCACACATTCTGGCTTGGCGGGTACTAGCTTGCATGTGTGATTTTACAGCCTTCACCCCCATCCAGGTTATATTGATCGTCTTTTTACAGACGTGGCAATAAGCCTCTCGGCTGTTGCCAACTACTGGCCTAAGCCAGTCTTTATACATTGATTCCTCCAGCCAGAGGTCCGAAAATTTGCATTTGCCCATGATAATGTATTTTCAAATGACAGCGAACTCGCGAAGAGGTTTTGCAGCAAGCTAGCCGGGTACCAAGTTTGAGTCAGCGCGCGCGAGAGGTTTGTCGCGCGCGCGAGTCCTACTCGTAACATAAAAATAAATCCAAGGAGATAGGCCTGCACGTAAATTACACAAATTGAAAAACTCATAGGCCAAGTTCGATGGGGGTTCGAAAATTTACTACCTCGTCAGATGACGTTTATTACTTTTTACTACTTTTTACTGGCCTTAATTTGGGCTAATTTCATTTACTACCTTTTACAACCCCGCGGACACCCTGAGGCAGAAGCAGGGCGAGATAGTGCCGATGATTCTGATGGCCCAAGTTACCAGGGAGATGATGAGCAAGATATCCCTGAATGCTGGACATCTAACATGTTAAGGGAGAAAAAAAAGCAATATCCATGGCTAATATGCAAGCAAAAAACTTGGCTGCCTAACCTGCCAGAAAAATAAAGTAGTTGGGCCAAGTGCAGGTGGGAGCCAGATGCATATTGCTGATGAGTGGTCCAAAGTTAAAGTTACAGCCTATGGTGCAAACCGAGCAGCACAGCTGCAGTCTCTTCGTAAGAAGATGCACAAGCATAGAATGTCAGACTATCACCAAGCAGCTGAGAAAACCATGGAAAAGGCAAAAGAAAAGACATTGGAAACATTGACTTCTGATATGCAAAGGGATCACTTCTTAAGTACTGATAGGGTATTTCGTACAGTTTACAAGATTGTGAAATCTGCAAGGCCTTTCACAGATCTACCAACCGATATTGATCTCCAAGTCTTGAATGGACTAGACATGGGAAGAACTTTACATTCAGACCATTCCAGGGGCCTCATTACAGAAACTTCCTAACTCTGAAATCCTATCCTAACTTAAGATAGGAAGGCATTTAGGGGTTTTGGTATTACAGACGCAGGTTTCCTAACTTAATTTAGGATGAGATCCTATCTTATCTTAAGATAGGAATTTAGCCATTACAGAACCATCCTAAGTTAGGAAATTCCTAACTTAGGATGCCTAAGTTAGGTTGCCATTCATCCTGTCCTAAATTCAAAATAACTGTCACTAACTGAAAAAAATATGGCAGCAGCACTACTTGTAGGTATGTTTGACGAGGAAGATGAACATATTCACAGAAATATAATGGCAGAAAGGCTACTTAGACCGCATAATTATGTGTTAAATTTTCCTGACCATATTTTAATTTCATTTTATCGCCTGCCGAGACATTTAATTTTGAATTTGGTGGAAGAATTACGTCCAGCTCTGGAGAGGCCCACAAGGAGACATGGAGCCTTGCCAGTGCTTGTGCAGGTAACCAATGCTCTGTGTTTTTTTTGCCAAGGGTGACTTCCAGACTGAGGTTGCAAGCCTGTCTTCGGTGTCACAGCCATGTATTTCGCGCAACCTCATGGAAGTCACCAAAGCCATCTGCAATCTTGCACCAAACTATATTCAGTTTCCGCGTGGAGAAGAGCTTCTGCGGATAAAGGAGGAGTTTTTACGACAGAGTGGAATGCCAGGGGTAATTGGGCTTATTGATGGGTCACTTTTTCCAATCAAAGCTCCAAGTGGCCCAAGTGAGCCGGCATACATGTGCCGTAAGGGATACCATGCCATTAATGTTCAGGCCATAGGGGACCAAAATATGGTTATACGGCATTTGTTGGCAAAGTGGCCTGGATCCATCCATGATTCGTTCATATTCAACACCAGGTAGGTCCTTGACACTAACATAAATTATTGTTTTACATACTTCATTATAGGCTCCACTCAAATACTATTTAAAATATGAAATGTGCCCATTTATAATAATAATAATAATAAAAATTGTATTTATATAGCGCTTTTCAAGACACCCAAAGACGCTTTACATAAGTACACATAACACAAAGAAAGGGGAGGAATACAGCAGAGACACAAGGAGAGTGGAGGGAAAAAAGCCATATCCCAGCCTGAAGTCCGGGGGGGGGGGGGGGGGACTACAGTTTGGGCACAGGAAAAAACCTCAGCAAACAGAGCAACACATCACAGGCTCAGGGTCAGAAGCGGCAGCCAATACGCGCCAGCGTTCTCTAACACACTGAAGACATAACAGGACACAGTACAGTAGACACGGACGCAGCGAGGACGTGGGATACACCTGGGGTAAGTGGCATCGTCCAGCCACTGAAAGTCAGTCTCAGAGTTCGCAAGGTCTTGGCGAGAACACAGCAGGTTGCCATGGAGACGGCCTTGATCAGGGCAGGGAATGTCAACAAATCACAGGTGCTTGTGGGAGAAGGGGAGGGTGAGGGAGAGAGAGCTCGTCGGAGTATCCTTCGGGAGGAAGACGTTGAACCAGCAGTGGCCTTGGCCAAGGCTACAGCTGATATGAGGGCCGAAAGTAGATAGGATTGGAATTTTTGGGTGAGGGGCGAATTTAAGCCTCTCGGTTCTGGTCCACAAAGCGATCCAGTTTCCGATGTAGAGCAGTGAGGTTTTCCGAGATCGAATCCAACCTATGGCTCAAGGCAATAGCCTGAGCACCAGCAGCTCTACCCATCGCATCAATCATGCCGGGCAGCCTAACGGGGCCTTTGATAGCTGTTGCCGTTTCCGTAATTTTCCGATACACCAGGGCAAAGCCCAATCCAATCAGCAAAAGACCTGTGATCATGGTTCCAAATAGGTAGATATCTTCGACGTCCTCAACGGAGAGAGCAGCCAGGCAAACCACACGCCACTTCTCCCAAGAGTCCAGGGAATAACCAGCTGCATAAGTTCCTTGAGGGCAGTCCGGCTCCTCCGAACCGGGTGACTTCGTCGAGAAAATGGTGTCAATTGCGCTGAGCGACCAGTTGATCAAATCCATGGTTTTAGTTGAAAAGCAATCCGTAGGGGTCTCTCAGAGTAGAAGACAGAAGACTGGACAAGACGATAGACGAGACAAGAGAAGCAGAGCAGGGAGAGATAAGGGGAGGAGAGGGAGCAAAATGCGACCGCCCTCGCCGAGAGCAAGAAAGATATCAATGCTTACCTGAGTGAGGGCAGGGCAAGTGGATGGCTTTTGGGAGACTCGGGATACCCCTTGAAACCCTACCTAATGACACCAGTCATGAATGAGCAGACAGAGGCAGAGAAGAGGTATAATGTTGCACACAAAAGGTGCCGTAGCCGTCAGGAGAGGCTTTATGGGATATGGAAAGGAAGGTGAGACATATACTGCTTTGGTGCATTTAGTGTAGATAAGGAGTGTGTAGTAACCCTTGAAGAAGAGGCTAGTGTTACACTATACACTTCAAAAGCAATGTAGCAAAAGTATAAGTTTAATATTATTTAATATTAATATTGATTATAACATAGTCCAAGGAATTAATAAGTAAAGCATTGTATGCCCTGAAACTTTTGTTACCATGATGGCAATACAAACTAACTGGTTAATTGGTGCACTGCTGGTTAATTTATGTTGTTGTAGATGGAGATGCCATGATAAGAGTGGGGGATATCTTCAGTATTCCCCTGAGAGAGTGGTGATGTTTGTGAAGGCCACTGCTGTGTTGCACAACATATGCAGGATGGCTAATCTCCCAGATCCTGAAAACATCCCGGCCATGGTTGAAGATGAGGAGGAAGGTCATGATGGCATGCATGATGGTGCACAGACTGGCAGAACTGCCAGAAACAACTTAATTGCACATTATTTTACAAGATAATTTAAGACAAAACATTGCAGTTTGATTTAAAATATTTATTTCAACAATATAAAAAATACATATTTATTAATCAAATTTAAATGTGTGCTTTTTTTATATAGTTCAGAGAGATCAAAAATGTTGTTTCCTCGATTTTTTAAATACTCCTTCATGAATTCAAATTGATCTTTTTCCAATTGCAGTCTCTCCTTATCAATATTTAATTTTTCTCTCATTAGCAGCAGCTTCTCCTTCTCCAACTCCAGAAGCTCCTCTTGTAGGCCTATGTGCTTCTTCTTTTTAGCTGTAGAGAAGAATTAAAAACTGTGAATCTTAGATTCAGAATCTAGGCACCTTTCCTTAAACAGCATAGACTAAACGGGACATTATATACCTCAACTGTTCATATGGAGTAGCCTACAGTTGAGACAGCATCATTGTAAACATGCACCTTATAGCCTATTTATTTTAAATTACCATCAACGTTGACTTCGACGTACCAGGTGATGGGATGGCTATTGCTGGTGGCAGATGTATGATGTCATCTGAATCCATCAGCGTTAATATGACCCTTCTGGATTCAGGGTCAGACAATGTCGCCTGATACACCTCGCCACTTTCCTGCTCACACAGCTCATCCAATCCCACCTCCGTGCCGGTTGCAATGCCTATGATACACAAATGATTTCACGTTAGGGAGTTGTCAGCATTGGCTTTTCTTTTGCTGTCTACATAGGCCTACATAGACTGTATTTTTATTTATTTTTTGTCTGGTTCGACACAAGTAACATGTAGCTTCTGGTGGCCCTATTCTAGGGTTACTATGCAGCCACTCCTCCAAGCCAGTTATTGATAGCCAAGGAAATGAAAAAGCAGACAAGAGTGCTAAGGAGGCAGTAAAGAAAGAGGAGGTGTAAATGAAAGTACAATTATCAAAAGCAGAGGGGAAAAGTTTAATATGGAAAGAAATAAACAAGCAGTGGAGTCAACATTGGAAGGAGCAGGAAAAAGGGAGACATTTATATAAATTACAAAGTGTAGTAGGAGAGATCGGATGTAAAGGAGACAATAGAACAGAGCAAGTAATCATGAGTAGATTAAGAATTGGACATAGTAAACTGAATAACACACTTAATATCATAGGAAAACATCCAACTGGTCAATGTAACTGGGGAGAGGGAGACAGTGGAGCATGTAATGATAGCATGTCCTGGATATGAAAGAGAGAGGGAAGAGATGAGAATAGGGCTGAGGAAGGAAGAAGGAAATGAGAAGAAAGTAAAGTCCAGTAGATGGCGGTATATGCAACCATAGACATATATACATAGACGCCTCATAGACTGACGCTGCCCGTTAGAGCTGACGTAGCAGCGCGGCCGCCATCTTGGCAGGGGACCCAGTGCGTCCCCAGTGCATTCATTTCTATGGAGGAAGGCGTATCCCCAACTACAATAATAAGCATAACTCCCCGAATTTTTACCGGATTTTCACACGGTTTGGTTTGTTACAAATGGCAGAGATTTATTTATGATACAGGACAATTATTTTTTTTTTTTTTTAAATAATAAGAATTATTGTTCAATCTTACTTGTTAAAGGTAATCCCACGCGATCTGGTGTCAATACTGCGCCGTAAGCTGCACAACATACTGGCATAGCTTGCTCTCCCGTTGACTCCTATGCTAGACTAGAGTGAGGACTCCCTACCAATATGGCGGCGACGCTGGGTTACGTTCCATCACGTCATGAGGCGTCTATGTATATATGTCTATGTATGCAACAATACGGATGCCCGCTGCCATTACAAACCACAGAAGAAGAATATGTTATTGATAGCGCTGGCACTAGCAGGTGTCAAGACAAACTTCAACATTAGTTAACTTGCGATTGCCAAGCTAGCAGCTAGTTGGCTAATTTGCGATGGAAGCTAGCACTGAAATCAACTTACCTTCGGTGTAAACTTGACCCATGACGGCCAGGATCTTCTCCTCCAGTGAGGTAAGGGGCTTCACTTCGGGCAAACCAGCCCCCGTCTTTGCTTGGTCCCTCCTTTGTAAGACCCCCCTGATCTTAGCATCACTTGCTAGAGAGGACCACTTTTTCTTAGTACTCTCCACCGTCCTCAGCATCCCACAAACCGCTGAGACAGAGTCCGCCACCTCTTTCCAGTTGCTGTCTTTAGACTGCGACGTTACAGTTACTGAAAATTTCCCGAACAATACATGTTTCCTGTCTTCCACCGCCTGAACTAATGCCTCCAACTCGTCTTGGCTAAAATTAAAAGCCCTCCTCTTCTTACTCTCAGCTGTACCTGCCATGACCGTAGCTTGCTTTTTCGTTTATAGCTTTAACGGTTAGGCTCATTTGTCGTTACAGTTTGTGGGGTTTGTGTCCCGGGGAAGAAGGCTGCCGACAACAGGAACGCTTATAACTCACTTTATTTGTTTAGGTTTAAGTTATATCTAACCTACGTAACAATGGAGAGGTAATAATAATAATAATAAAAATTTTATTTATATAGCGCTTTTCAAGACACCCAAAGACGCTTTACATAAGTACACATAACACAAAGAAAGGGGAGGAATACAGCAGAGACACAAGGAGAGTGGAGGGAAAAAAGCCATATCCCAGCCTGAAGTCCGGGGGGGGGGGGGGGGGGACTACAGTTTGGGCACAGGAAAAAAAACCTCAGCAAACAGAGCAACACATCACAGGCTCAGGGTCAGAAGCGGCAGCCAATACGCGCCAGCGTTCTCTAACACACTGAAGACATAACAGGACACAGTACAGTAGACACGGACGCAGCGAGGACGTGGGATACACCTGGGGTAAGTGGCATCGTCCAGCCACTGAAAGTCAGTCTCAAAGTTCGCAAGGTCTTGGCGAGAACACAGCAGGTTGCCATGGAGACGGCCTTGATCAGGGCAGGGAATGTCAACAAATCACAGGTGCTTGTGGGAGAAGGGGAGGGTGAGGGAGAGAGAGCTCGTCGGAGTATCCTTCGGGAGGAAGACGTTGAACCAGCAGTGGCCTTGGCCAAGGCTACAGCTGATATGAGGGCCGAAAGTAGATAGGATTGGAATTTTTGGGTGAGGGGCGAATTTAAGCCTCTCGGTTCTGGTCCACAAAGCGATCCAGTTTCCGATGTAGAGCAGTGAGGTTTTCCGAGATCGAATCCAACCTATGGCTCAAGGCAATAGCCTGAGCACCAGCAGCTCTACCCATCGCATCAATCATGCCGGGCAGCCTAACGGGGCCTTTGATAGCTGTTGCCGTTTCCGTAATTTTCCGATACACCAGGGCAAAGCCCAATCCAATCAGCAAAAGACCTGTGATCATGGTTCCAAATAGGTAGATATCTTCGACGTCCTCAACGGAGAGAGCAGCCAGGCAAACCACACGCCACTTCTCCCAAGAGTCCAGGGAATAACCAGCTGCATAAGTTCCTTGAGGGCAGTCCGGCTCCTCCGAACCGGGTGACTTCGTCGAGAAAATGGTGTCAATTGCGCTGAGCGACCAGTTGATCAAATCCATGGTTTTAGTTGAAAAGCAATCCGTAGGGGTCTCTCAGAGTAGAAGACAGAAGACTGGACAAGACGATAGACGAGACAAGAGAAGCAGAGCAGGGAGAGATAAGGGGAGGAGAGGGAGCAAAATGCGACCGCCCTCGCCGAGAGCAAGAAAGAAAAGCAAGTAATGTAAAAGTCACGCCGCGTGGAAACCCCCCAAGCGTTGCATCCTTAGTACCTTTGCGTCCTTCCTATGCGCTGCCTGGGGTGATCTGATTCTAACCGGATGCTTCCGCCGGATGCCCCTGGGCAGGAGGCGTGGCCTCCATGACGCACAATGGCTGGCGTTAAGCGCCGCCCCCAGTATATTGTTTGCCGCCATCATGTGTTGAGGTGCAGTTACTACAACTTGTACATTTATTTCTACTCCTTGTGTAGCTATGTGTAGCTACTGATACATATGTTTATTATTAATCCGCAACAAGTTATGCGTTCTATCAGTCTCGTGCACATTGTAAGTGCAGAAAAAGACGTAAACTGTTGATAGCCGTCGAAAAATCAGATTGACAGAACAGTTAGGATTTCCTAAATAAAGATAAGATAGGAAGCCACAGATAAGATAGGAAACGGACATTAGGTTAGGCATTGCTTCTGTAATAGGAAGTTAGGATTTTTCCTATCTTTGGTTTCCTAACTTAAGTTAGGATGAGCAGTTAGGATTTTTTCTGTAATGAGGCCCCTGTGCAACAACCAGCCAACACATAGCAAATGAAATTCTCGTCAGGGCCGTAAAAGACCGAGAAGTGGCATTGTATGGGGATGGGAGAAACCCACTCATATTAGCTTTGATTAAACAGCGTAAAAACAGGTTAAAAAGTGTATGCACGTTGTACACATGCTACATTAAGGCCAAGCATGCGCCCTTAAAATAGCATCTGAATAAGCGCCAATGACTTTAGACTAGGTTTTTCCTGGTATGTGGCGCAATTGTTTTCTGAAACTGCAAAATAGCACCAGGGAACCTTTGCGCCGGGACACGCCTCCTGTTTTCACTGAACCGCCCCCGGAGCGCAAGTTCATTCCCTAAGTTAAGGACTTGCGCCGGTTGAGGGAAAATTCCAATGTGCGTCGGGTGCAAAATAGGAATTGTACAAGCGCCAGTGTACAAAATCAATTGTGCTGATGAGTGCAAGATAGGGCCCAAGATGCTTTAATGTTATGTACACAGTAAAAAACTGTACTCTGAATGTTCTACTAAGCAGCACTTAATACACTGAGATCATGCATTCTTTTATGCACTAAATACAGACAGTTCTTGACTGTTTATATGGTGCTTTGGATATGGCTTGTGAAGATGTTTTAATATGTGCGTGATAAAAAAAAAAAAAACTGCTGTGAAGGTGTTAAAATGTTTTATTAATATGTACACAGTAAAAAAATAAACAAAAAAAACTAATCTGTAACTAATCTGCAGGTCATTGTTTCTGGAGTGTAAATTTTTTTTTTTTAATAACGTTTTTTATGTTGTATACACACTAAATTGCCCCACATTGAAGCTCCAGCTGGTCAGAAGAAGGGATCTGTGAGTTGTTTAAGTTAAAATGTTTCAAAATATACACACTAAAAGACACTACTGTGAAGGTGTTCTGCTTGTGAATTGTTACAGAAGTACTGATAATCTTAATGTTAAATTTCTTTAGTAAGAAACTACTCTGAATGTTCTACTAAGCAAAACTTGAGAAGTTGTGGTCATGCATTCATTATTTTATGCACTAAATTCTGATGTTCTTGAGTGTTAATACTGTCCAGCTTATTGCCACGGTTTGGATATGGCTTGTGAAAATGTTTTAATATTATGTACGGTTTAAAAAAAAAAAAAACCACTGTGAAGGTGTTGTATGCAGCACTTTAAAAAGTTGAGGTCATGCATTTTTCTATGCACTAAATATGGATATTCTTGACTTCATACTGTCAAGCTCATTAGCACTGTTTGGATATGGTAATGATTTAATAAATGTTTGAATTTGATATGTCTTTATTTTATTATTATTATTATTATGCTAACTAATTATTTTAAGCAGTTTCCATTTTCAAAACAAAGAAAGGGTCAATTGGTCAAAATTAATAAAATCGAGTACATGAATTATGTTTTCATTTAAATGTTACTTATTTTAATTAAGTCTAGTGTGTTTAATATGCTGAGGTTTTTTACATTGATTTTACTCAATTTCTTGGCTTTTTCTGCAAACAACTTAATATTTTTGCATACATCGAAATGCACACTGTTAAAAAGGATTTGGGCTTTTAGTCAGTAGGACTGTTGTCATGCTGGTTGAACAAATTGCCCATCACAACAAAGTATGAAGAGTTCCAACAACGTCAACTTGAAACACAAAATAAAACTCAAAATAATCCCCTCAATGAACTTCATAAAATACGTTACCCTGGGAATTTCAACTAATACGCATGCGCCCACAATATGACATCACGCGCACTTTGAAATTTGAAAGCAGAAATTAACAACATTTTTGTCTTGACATATCTTGTTTCCTCGGAGCGGGGGTATTATACTCTTTGGCGGGGACCGTTGTTAACAAGTAAGTACATTTTAATTTACTTTAGCTAAAGTTAGTCCATTGATAGGCAATGTGAATGAATCATCTTATGTACGCCAACACAAGTTTTGATGGATATTTCATGTTAAGTTTGTTTTAGGAAATACATTAGCATCATGGTTATCATGTTAGCGCTAGCTTGCTAGTTAGTTAGCCACGAGTTGGAAACAATAATCTGCCGGAGGGAAATGGCACATATTTGAGGTAGGGTTGATCCGCATACAGGACTGTGACGAGTACCTGGAACGGATAATATACACCCTACAAGTAAAATCGTTTAGTATAATAGGCATCTGACTAGCAGTATGTAGCCTGGGTATCAGATAAGTTACAGTTGGTTGTCTTGGTGATGTGTGTGTGTGTATGATCATCATTTTTCAAATTATGTTATGTATGTTATGAAGTAAATTCAAAATTAAATTAACTTTCCCTAAATATATAAAATATTCTTCATATTCTCTTCATGTTCGTGTTGTTTTTAGGTGTAATGTTCACAGTTACTCGGACACAGAAATCTCTATAACGGTTTTATTTGGGTACAACACACGGTCGTTATTCCAGGCTACGACAATGCCGAAACTGTTGCTGTGCTATTCCCCAAAACCCGCGAACACACACACCACCAAGACAACCAACTGTAACTTCTCTGATACCCAGGCGTCCCCGCCCCCCGGCTACTCTGCCAATTCCCTGCAACGCCTGACATCGCTCTACAGGCGCCGTCAGCAGTTAACAGAGAGCCAGGACCAGTGGCGGAACAACTGTATGCAGGGCCCTGGGGCAGAAATGGATAATGGGCCCCCCATTCCCACACACCCACACGCACAAACAAATGCACGCTTCCTATGCCAGTGATAAGAGTGGAGTGCCACTGTAGATCTAAACACTCAACATCAGCATTTTCTTCCTCATAAGGTACACATATATTCTTATTATTCTGCTTTACATCTGACGCCAACCCTCCCCATTAATCCGGGCTTGGGACCGGCACTTAATTCAGATGGCTTGCCTTCTTAAGTGGCTGGGTTAGGCTAAACTATGTACATATATTACAAAGATGCAGCAAACATTGAACAGAACTAGTTTCAACTGTTTTTTTTAAAGTTTTTTTTTGTGTGTGCATATAGCAGCTTATATTACATTCATATTTTTGGTGGGCTATTAGACCTATGTTTAAACTGGCCGTTTTTGATTGGCTGCTGTGTGAAATTCCCTATATAGGTCTATATTTGTGTATATTTTGAAATGATAATCAGACCTACAATTGAATAATAATAATAATAATAATAATAATAATAAAAAAGTCAAAACGCAATTTTTGTAATTAACCTAAAATACAGTAACCATAAGACCCACCCTCATTGTGAAATCGTGTTCAAAAGCATTTTCCCGCCGCGGCCTAATTAAATGGCATTCGACGCGCCTTGCGTTCAGCGAAGTCATTGACAATTTGAGAGATGTCAAGCTTTCTTGCTCGCTCATTTTCAATGGACAATATAGCCAATCCACAAAGCCTCTCTTGAGCCATTGTACTCCGGAGATAGGATTTGATCAACTTCAATTTCGAGAAGGAGCGCTCTGCTGTCGCGACTGAGACGGGGATAGTGAGAAATAACAAGAACGCAGAGCACACCTCGCTAAATGCTGAAGTTACTGCGGGATTATCAACTATCAGCAGCTTGGCCAGGCTTATGACGGATGTGTGTCTTGATATCTGCTCCTTGAAACATGTCCTAAATGACACAAGCTGACCCGCAAAGCTGGAGTCAATATCTCTACAGTAGTGGTCACTTAATCGACGGGCCGCTTCATACAGTTCCTCGTCCTTTGCATGCTGGAGTGTGTTGGGGTGAATAGCCTCAAAGAGTTGAGCAGTCCTGTTTAAGCTGACAAACCTATGGGAGAGCTGCTGGATGATAACATCAAGACAACCATAGAACACGTTAACCCTGAAGTAATGCTCTCCATCTGAAAGCCGACTGTCTTCACAGAGGTCATGAAAGTGGCGCTTCACTTTTCTCAATCTGGTGTTTTCAAATTGTGTTTGACTGCCCCATTTCAAAGCCAATGCCAGCGTGAAAGACTTTGCCTCATCAAACTTTGTTCTGTATTCTTTGAGAGTTCTTATAGCATTCTGCAATAATGCAGACGCTTTGAGGAGGTCCATACTTTTCTCCTGCATTAATTTTGAGACCGCATTTGTACATTCTAAAATTTTTGTCTGAAGACTGATCAAAAATATGAATTGGAATTTAGAAATGTTTTTTCTGAGCGCATCTGCCTCATCTCTTTCAGTCTTTTTATCGCTTGTGAGTGAGAGTTTGTCAAGAGCTTTAATGACGTCTCCATATCTGTATTTTAATGCAACAAGCGCATCGTAGCGGGAGGACCAGCGGGTTGGGCAGAGGCGTTTTAAAGTTATGTCCCTGCTCTCTGGGCTCAGAAGGTCTCCAAGTACTGCCCACCTCTTAATACTGTGGCCAAAAAAGTTGTACAGCGATTCAACCACATCATAAAACTGTCTCACCTCTTGGACGTTTTTAACAGAATCGTTGATCACTAAATTCAGATTGTGGGCCGCACAGTGGACATACAAAGCAAGAGGCTCCCGCTCCGCTATTCTCGCTTGAACACCAGAATAAATTCCGCTCATGTTCGCAGCGCCGTCATATCCCTGTCCACGGCACCTGGAGAGCTCTAAACCATGACCTTCAACGCAACTCACAATTTTGCTCTCCAGTTCAGAAGAAGATGAGTTTACAGTGAGCTCAAATCCAAGAAAAGCCTCAACTATTCTGATATCTGTAGCAACACCAACTTCATCCCTGTCAATTGCAACATACCTGAAGACCTGGCTCAGATGGTCCTGCTTTGCTACGTCTTGAGTGGTGTCCATAATAATGGAATAAAACGGGGACGAATTTATTTCATTGACTATGTCGCTTTTGACTCTCTGAGATAATATGTAAATTATCTCATCCTGAATAGCATGGCTCAAATATTTAACTGATCCCTCTGGCCGACTAATCAGTTCTTTCAAGACAGGGTCGTAGTGGGCCAACAGTTCGATGACGGACAGAAAGTTCCCTGCATTGCCATCCCCAATGCGTTCTCGATGACCCCTAAATGCCATATTACATGACGCTAATGTAAGTGTAACGTTCACAATGCGCTCTAACACTTGCCTCCAGAAGTTAGCCGCATTACGAACGTCCCTCTCCATATCAGCGTCTATTGTACCATGGAGTTTCCACTGCTCATAGACCACGCACGCACCGAGATGAATCTGGGTAGATTCATGGACCGCGATTTTGGAGGAGATATGTTTCCAAACTCTAACTCCGTTTACCCAGGCATTGTTGTACGTGGGGGCTTGTCGATTGGCAAAAAGCCAGCAAGGCTCGCAATATGCGCAGTCAAGATTGGGCGAGTAACATAACCAGCTGCGGGGCAATTTAATGCCAGCTTTGGTGGTGGACATATAATAATGCGTTGAAAAGCTTCGATTGCCTGTAACAGGAAAAGGACCATTTGGCTTGCATGGACCAGTTTGAAGTATGTACCTTTTCACATTAGCATCGACAATGTTTTCTGGGAAATTACCTCGGTCTGTTGGGAAAACGTTATTTTGATTTGTGCATGTGAATCCCAGGCTGTGAACAGTAGTGTTTTGTATCTCAGATAACTCTCCTTGTTCTCCACTACCCTCCTCTATCTGACTTTGGCTAGCCTGTTTAGCGCTGCTGCTAGGCCCCACACTAATGCTACAACAGGGCAAAGCATGGTCATCATCACTAACATGAGAAGTAGCAGTTTCCTCACCACCAAGTTGAGAGGTAGAAGGCACAACGAAAAAAGAGTCCAACTTTGTCAGTTTAGATTTAACCTCCTCTTTATTTTTCTTTTCTTTCCTCTTTTGCGCCCCACTTTTACTTTTAAACATTGTGAAATGCATGTTCACCACCAGACATGTACAATTCTCACCACGTCATATGTACACTACTAGTCTGTGCAGTCGCAATTTGATGATGCGTTCAAGAAGCCGCCAGATAATCGTACCCATCATGCACGGTTCTCGGAAAATTACTTAAACGTAATCTTTTTAAAGAAATACAAACCACAACAACATAGTTTAACTACAAAACTATACTAGTTAGTACATCATAATACTGCTTAAGGTATTTTACAGATATTTTCCCTGAAGTAATGACTCACCATGATAGAATAGTACACGTAAAAGGACGGATATATAATTAAGTACGTATCCATCACTACAGTAATACGTAGCAGCTATGAGAGATCACTTGTTCTGTCGATCAAATTGAATCTTTGAAAATTATTGACTCGTCACTAGGCCTGCACGATAAATCGTTATAAAATCGCGATCTCGATTCACCCCTATGTACGGTTTACTTTTTAATTGATTTCGATTCTCATTTAATTTTACTAACCGACTGCGTCACAAACGCTACTTTCTTCTGTGCTGTAGCTTTAATTACTTCTGCTCTAGTCCGGCCTCTTGGTCATGATGTCATGCTCAGCCAATCGGATAATTCGCCCGCAAACCAGGTGACTGGTCCAGGTAAAGGGTTCAGGACCAACATCAACGCGACCAACGAGGCTGCCTGCGATGATACTGAAGCTCAGTTCGGTTATCTGCGTCACAACCACACTTACCTTACACATCGCTGTGCTGCTCTACGATACCTTCATTTGTATTTGTTCTTGAAACTTGTGTGTGGAGGACTACAGAGATATTGGATACACGACTACATCGCTGCACTACGGTGACGTCAATGTTGATCAACGCGGAAAGCAGTGGCTATCATAGCTGCTAAGCGCTAGGTGCTTTCGTAGGGCTACAGAAGAATGCTACTTGGACAAATGTGTAAACAATGATCCGACAGGCTAAGGTACATGTTAGTCAGACGCGGAGGTATAGGCGGGGCAAGCAGGGCAGCTGCCCCTGGGCCCGGGCCCCTCCCATGTGTCTGGAGGGCCCCTCGCCCCTCGTCGCAGTGACGAGTAGGCCTAAGGCCTGCACGATTCAGGGAAAAATATGAATCACGATTTTTTTGCTTAGAATTGATATCACGATTCTCTGCCACGATTTTTTTGCTCACGAAATGTACTGTTTATTGCACTCAGCGGCGCCGGAACGAGTTTGAAAGTGGGGGTGCAAAAAAAAAAAAAAAAAACGCTGGTTTCGGGCTCTGGGTTCCCCGAGACAATTTGGAACATTCTAGAGGCCAACTAGCATTCCCGCACGTTTTCACGTGGGATATTACGATATAAGAGGCTAATAATAATTTTAAAAAGTCTAACAAATAAACAATACAAATACATTAATTATTGAAAATCCTTTCCCACCACATCCACATCATCTTGTTTCTTGTGTCTCTCATGTGTTCACCTGGTCTGTATTTGGAACCGATACCCTAATAACAGACAGCCTACCTACTGTTAATAACATATAACCACACAGCGATATGACAACAGTTTTTATTGAATCGATTAAAAATGACATCTCATTCTCTCAAACTGTATACTAACATGTACCTTAGCCTTTCGGATCATTGTTTACACATTTGTCCAAGTAGCATTCTTCTGTAGCCCTACGAACGCACCTAGCGCTTAGCAGCTATGCTAGCCGCTGCTTTCCGCGTTGATCAACATTGACGTCACCGTAGTGCAGCGATGTAGTCGTGTATCCAATATCTCTGTAGTCCTCCACACACAAGTTTCAAGAACAAATACAAATGAAGGTATCGTAGAGCAGCACAGCGATGTGTAAGGTAAGTGTGGTTGTGACGCAGATAACCGAACTGAGCTTCAGTATCATCGCAGGCAGCCTCGTTGGTCGCGTTGATGTTGGTCCTGAACCCTTTACCTGGACCAGTCACCTGGTTTGCGGGCGAATTATCCGATTGGCTGAGCATGACATCATGACCAAGAGGCCGGACTAGAGCAGAAGTAATTAAAGCTACAGCACAGAAGAAAGTAGCGTTTGTGACGCAGTCGGTTAGTAAAATTAAATGAGAATCGAAATCAATTAAAAATTAAACCGTACATAGGGGTGAATCGAGATCGCGATTTTATAACGATTTATCGTGCAGGCCTAGTGACGAGTCAATAATTTTCAAAGATTCAATTTGATCGACAGAACAAGTGATCTCTCATAGCTGCTACGTATTACTGTAGTGATGGATACGTACTTAATTATATATCCGTCCTTTTACGTGTACTATTCTATCATGGTGAGTCATTACTTCAGGGAAAATATCTGTAAAATACCTTAAGCAGTATTATGATGTACTAACTAGTATAGTTTTGTAGTTAAACTATGTTGTTGTGGTTTGTATTTCTTTAAAAAGATTACGTTTAAGTAATTTTCCGAGAACCGTGCATGATGGGTACGATTATCTGGCGGCTTCTTGAACGCATCATCAAATTGCGACTGCACAGACTAGTAGTGTACATATGACGTGGTGAGAATTGTACATGTCTGGTGGTGAACATGCATTTCACAATGTTTAAAAGTAAAAGTGGGGCGCAAAAGAGGAAAGAAAAGAAAAATAAAGAGGAGGTTAAATCTAAACTGACAAAGTTGGACTCTTTTTTCGTTGTGCCTTCTACCTCTCAACTTGGTGGTGAGGAAACTGCTACTTCTCATGTTAGTGATGATGACCATGCTTTGCCCTGTTGTAGCATTAGTGTGGGGCCTAGCAGCAGCGCTAAACAGGCTAGCCAAAGTCAGATAGAGGAGGGTAGTGGAGAACAAGGAGAGTTATCTGAGATACAAAACACTACTCTTCACAGCCTGGGATTCACATGCACAAATCAAAATAACGTTTTCCCAACAGACCGAGGTAATTTCCCAGAAAACATTGTCGATGCTAATGTGAAAAGGTACATACTTCAAACTGGTCCATGCAAGCCAAATGGTCCTTTTCCTGTTACAGGCAATCAAAGCTTTTCAACGCATTATTATATGTCCACCACCAAAGCTGGCATTAAATTGCCCCGCAGCTGGTTATGTTACTCGCCCAATCTTGACTGCGCATATTGCGAGCCTTGCTGGCTTTTTGCCAATCGACAAGCCCCCACGTACAACAATGCCTGGGTAAACGGAGTTAGAGATTGGAAACATATCTCCTCCAAAATCGCGGTCCATGAATCTACCCAGATTCATCTCGGTGCGTGCGTGGTCTATGAGCAGTGGAAACTCCATGGTACAATAGACGCTGATATGGAGAGGGACGTTCGTAATGCGGCTAACTTCTGGAGGCAAGTGTTAGAGCGCATTGTGAACGTTACACTTACATTAGCGTCATGTAGTATGGCATTTAGGGGTCATCGAGAACGCATTGGGGATGGAAATGCAGGGAACTTTCTGTCCGTCATCGAACTGTTGGCCCACTACGACCCTGTCTTGAAAGAACTGATTAGTCGGCCAGAGGGATCAGTAAAATATTTGAGCCATGCTATTCAGGATGAGATAATTTACATATTATCTCAGAGAGTCAAAAGCGACATAGTCAATGAAATAAATTCGTCCCCGTTTTATTCCATTATTATGGACACCACTCAAGACGTAGCAAAGCAGGACCATCTGAGCCAGGTCTTCAGGTATGTTGCAATTGACAGGGATGAAGTTGGTGTTGCTACAGATATCAGAATAGTTTAGGCTTTTCTTGGATTTGAGCTCACTGTAAACTCATCTTCTTCTGAACTGGAGAGCAAAATTGTGAGTTGCGTTGAAGGTCATGGTTTAGAGCTCTCCAGGTGCCGTGGACAGGGATATGACGGCGCTGCGAACATGAGCGGAATTTATTCTGGTGTTCAAGCGAGAATAGCGGAGCGGGAGCCTCTTGCTTTGTATGTCCACTGTGCGGCCCACAATCTGAATTTAGTGATCAACGATTCTGTTAAAAACGTCCAAGAGGTGAGACAGTTTTATGATGTGGTTGAATCGCTGTACAACTTTTTTGGCCACAGTATTAAGAGGTGGGCACTACTTGGAGACCTTCTGAGCCCAGAGAGCAGGGACATAACTTTAAAACGCCTCTGCCCAACCCGCTGGTCCTCCCGCTACGATGCGCTTGTTGCATTAAAATACAGATATGGAGACGTCATTAAAGCTCTTGACAAACTCTCACTCACAAGCGATAAAAAGACTGAAAGAGATGAGGCAGATGCGCTCAGAAAAAACATTTCTAAATTCCAATTCATATTTTTGATCAGTCTTCAGACAAAAATTTTAGAATGTACAAATGCGGTCTCAAAATTAATGCAGGAGAAAAGTATGGACCTCCTCAAAGCGTCTGCATTATTGCAGAATGCTATAAGAACTCTCAAAGAATACAGAACAAAGTTTGATGAGGCAAAGTCTTTCACGCTGGCATTGGCTTTGAAATGGGGCAGTCAAACACAATTTGAAAACACCAGATTGAGAAAAGTGAAGCGCCACTTTCATGACCTCTGTGAAGACAGTCGGCTTTCAGGTGGAGAGCATTACTTCAGGGTTAACGTGTTCTATGGTTGTCTTGATGTTATCATCCAGCAGCTCTCCCATAGGTTTGTCAGCTTAAACAGGACTGCTCAACTCTTTGAGGCTATTCACCCCAACACACTCCAGCATGCAAAGGACGAGGAACTGTATGAAGCGGCCCGTCGATTAAGTGACCACTACTGTAGAGATATTGACTCCAGCTTTGCGGGTCAGCTTGTGTCATTTAGGACATGTTTTAAGGAGCAGATATCAAGACACACATCCGTCATAAGCCTGGCCAAGCTGCTGATAGTTGATAATCCCGCAGTAACTTCAGCATTTAGCGAGGTGTGCTCTGCGTTCTTGTTATTTCTCACTATCCCCGTCTCAGTCGCGACAGCAGAGCGCTCCTTCTCGAAATTGAAGTTGATCAAATCCTATCTCCGGAGTACAATGGCTCAAGAGAGGCTTTGTGGATTGGCTATATTGTCCATTGAAAATGAGCGAGCAAGAAAGCTTGACATCTCTCAAATTGTCAATGACTTCGCTGAACGCAAGGCGCGTCGAATGCCATTTAATTAGGCCGCGGCGGGAAAATGCTTTTGAACACGATTTCACAATGAGGGTGGGTCTTATGGTTACTGTATTTTAGGTTAATTACAAAAATTGCGTTTTGACTTTTTTATTATTATTATTATTATTCAATTGTAGGTCTGATTATCATTTCAAAATATACACAAATATAGACCTATATAGGGAATTTCACACAGCAGCCAATCAAAAACGGCCAGTTTAAACATAGGTCTAATAGCCCACCAAAAATATGAATGTAATATAAGCTGCTATATGCACACACAAAAAAACACTTTAAAAAAAAAAGAAGAAAAAAACAGTTGAAACTAGTTCTGTTCAATGTTTGCTGCATCTTTGTAATATATGTACATAGTTTAGCCTAACCCAGCCACTTAAGAAGGCAAGCCATCTGAATTAAGTGCCGGTCCCAAGCCCGGATTAATGGGGAGGGTTGGCGTCAGATGTAAAGCAGAATAATAAGAATATATGTGTACCTTATGAGGAAGAAAATGCTGATGTTGAGTGTTTAGATCTACAGTGGCACTCCACTCTTATCACTGGCATAGGAAGCGTGCATGTGTTTGTGCGTGTGGGTGTGTGGGAATGGGGGGCCCATTATCCATTTCTGCCCCAGGGCCCTGCATACAGTTGTTCCGCCACTGCTGTGAGGGTTCTGTGTTTTGTGTGTCTTTGCCCTGCCTGTCTTTTCCCCGTATGGGGGTATTATTGAGACAATATTATTTGTGTGTGCGTATCTCAATCTGTGTGTGTGTAATAAGATTTGTGTGTATTCACATTTGTGTGTATTCACATTTGTGTGTGCGTAATAAGATTTGTGTGTCTGTATTCACATTTGTGTGTGTGTAAAGAAATCTGTGTGTCTGTATTCACATTTGTGTGTGCGTAATAAGATTTGTGTGTCTGTATTCACATTTGTGTGTGTGTAAAAAATGCGTACTGAGATCTGTAAATGTCTGTCATCAGTTATAACTCAGGCGGGAGCTCTGATTGGCCGTCTTTTTACACGTGGATTTTGGCACACTTCTGCCGTGCAGATCTGCAAATGCGATCCGTGTGTAAAAACGATTTGTCTGTAACTTCACGCAATACAGTCTACACACCACTAGTCGGCGCGCAGCACCCAGTGAAGTTAAGCGTGTCATTGTCATGGGGAAGATGGCTGCCGTTAATGACACTGGCCATTTTAGATAGAAAATATAATATAAACTTCGAAAAACTCATGGGTAAGTTAACGTTTGTTTTCCTCATAAATAAACGCATTGTAAAGCCCATGAGTTGTTCGAAGTTTCCGACGACCGGCCAGTGTCATTAACATTGCTATGGTTGATAAGCTGACAAACCCCCCTAAACAGATAGCTCCAGAACTCCTTTCCACAGTAAAATGCAATGAATTTGCTTGCTTTTTCAGTGAAAAAATCCAGTCCATAAGGTTAAATATTAGCACAAATCAACAAAAAAATAAAATAACGCAATCCCTAAGACCTCCCAGGACTGCGATGTCAGAATTTAATACAGTTGACCAAAAAACCATAGAGGAAACAGTTCAGCATCTAAAACCATCAACATGCTGTCTTGACACAATGCCATCAGACTTTTTTAAAACTATTGTGAACTCTGTCCAAATAGATTTGCGACAAATACTAAATAGCTCACTCCAATCGGGCACGTTTCCTAAATCCCTAAAAGTAGCTGCTATTAAGCCACTCTTAAAAAAGAGATCGCTGGATGCTTCCATGTTAACCAACTACAGACCTATCTCCAATCTTCCTTTTATAGCCAAGATCGTTGAGAAAGTGGTTTTTAATCAACTCAGCAAATTCTTGAATTCCAGTGGCCTTTTCGACAAATTTCAATCAGGCTTCCGACCTCACCACAGCACAGAAACAGCTCTTATTAGAGTGTTAAATGATATTAGGTTAAACACTGACTCAGGCAAGGTGTCAGTTCTGGTCCTCTTGGATCTCAGTGCTGCATTTGACACTGTGGATCACAGTATATTGTTGAACAGGTTGGAAACTTGGGCAGGACTCAGTGGAACAGTCCTGAAATGGTTCAGGTCCTACTTGGAGGAGCGGAGTTATTTTGTGACCATTGGAAGTTATGAATCCAATCGAATGGCTATGACATGTGGAGTTCCTCAGGGGTCAGTTCTTGGACCCCTTCTGTTCAGTCTATATATGCTGCCTTTGGGTCAAGTTCTGCAGAACTCTAATGTAGACTATCACAGTTATGCAGATGACATGCAGATATACATAGCACTGTCCTCAGATGACTACAGTCCAATACAGTCATTGTGTCACTGTTTAGAGCAAGTAACAAATTGGATGAACCAAAATTTCCTTCAATTAAATCAGGACAAAACTGAGGTAATTGTTTTTGGCAATAAAGAGAAGAGGACTGCCGTCAGTAAACATCTCGAGTCACTCTCTCTAAAAACTAGGGACCAAGTCAGAAACCTTGGCGTGCTGATAGACTCAGATTTGACCTTCAGCAGTCATATCAAATCCATCACCAAAACAGCCTTCTATCATCTTAAGAACATATCCAGAGTGAAGGGTTTTATGTCTCAAACAGACCAAGAGAAGTTGATTCATGCTTTTATCTCCAGTAGACTCGACTACTGTAACGGCCTTCTGACTGGACTCCCACAAAAAAGCATTAAACAGCTGCAGCTCATTCAGAATGCTGCAGCTCGAGTTTTAACCAGAACAAAGAGATCAGAGCACATTACTCCAGTTCTAAAGTCTTTACACTGGCTCCCAGTCAGCTATAGAATAGACTTTAAAGTTCTGCTACTGGTCTACAAATCACTGAATGGTTTAGGTCCAGAATACATGAATGACATCTTAGTAGAATACAAACCCAGTAGGGCTCTGAGATCTACTGACTCAGGTCAGATAGTGAAGCCCAGAGTTCAAACTAAACATGGTGAAGCAGCTTTTAGCTATTATGCTGCACAAAACTGGAACAAACTACCAGCTGAACTGAAATCAGCCCCAACTGTGAGCATTTTTAAATCCAAGTTAAAAACACTTCTCTTCTCCTGTGCTTATGATTGAGCTTGTTCAAAGCACTTTAAATTGTAAATTTAATTGCACTATGTCCTTTTAAATCATGATTTTATGCTGCTCTTATAGTACTTTATTTCTTTCTATTCTTCTATTCTTGTATTTTTTATTACTATTATTATTATTATTATTTTTATTTCAATTCTTATTGTTCTATGTAAAGCGCATTGAGTTGCCATTGTGTATGAAATGCGCTATATAAATAAAGCTGCCTTGCCTTGCCATTACGCACACACAAATGTGAATACACACAAATGTGAATACACACAAATCTTATTACACACACACAGATTGAGATACGCACACACAAATAATATTGTCTCAATAATACCCCCATATCCCCGCCTCCTGGTTCTTCCCCTCTGCAGGGTGGAGCTGATGAGGCACACCTGCAGCCACTCACTCATCTCAACCTCCATAAAGCCTCTGTGTTACATGGACAGGACGAGTGAACCCAAACGCTGGACACAGGGAGGCGGAGACGGGGTGAAAAGGCAATGGGATTTATTGGGACAAAGGAATAACAACAAGCTGGGCTAGGCAAGGCAGGCGAGGGTTCGGCAACAGGCGGGTAGTCGGACAGGCGAGGGTTCGGCAACAGGCGGGTAGTCGGACAGGCGAGGGTTCGGCAACAGGCGGGTAGTCGGACAGGCGAGGGTTCGGCAACAGGCGGGTAGTCGGGCAGGCGAGGGTTCGGCAACAGGCGGGTAGTCGGACAGGCGAGGGTTCGGCAACAGGCGGGTAGTCGGACAGGCGAGGGGTCGGCAACAGGGTTCGGCAACAGGCGGATAGTCGGACAGGCGAGGGTTCGGCAACAGGCGGATAGTCGGACAGGCGGGGGTTCGGCAACAGGCGGGTAGTCAGACAGGCGAGGTTTCGGCAAGAGGTAGGCAGACTGAAGAACTGACAATGGGTAGTGTAGACTATAGCACGAACTGGCGCCAGCTGCTTGGAGATCCCCGGCTTAAGTAGGGAATGGAGAGTGCAGATTGTAGACAGGTGTGTTGGGAGAATGAGGACCAGTGGCGACAAGCGACCACTAGATGGGGGTGTTGGACCGTGTAGCAGGACATGGTGTAACACTCTGGTACTCACCCTACTCCCCTGCCAGATAATTCCGTCTCGTCGGTAGAGCTGACCGTGTTCATTTCAGTGAATCTTTCCTGTCTAGTTCGCCATCTTGTGATTAACTTGTTCTTTTCTTCGTGTGTTTTGTTTAGTTCCCTGTGCTTCACTGCCTCGTGCCTGAGTTCCTGTTTTCGCCTCGTTCGTGTGTGTTTTCGTTCTGGAGTTTCCTGGCCTGCCTTTGCCGGACACCTTTCGTTATTTTATTAGAGAAACTTTTGTTTGAATAAATAGGCACAGTTCTTTTAGCCTAGAAGAGTTTCCAGAGAACCAATCCAAGTTTAGATTAATTAATTAACTCAGAAGAGTAGGGGTGTACTGTTTCACAAAATGCGCGGTTCGGTTCGATACGACACAGTGGTGTCACGGTTCGGTTATAAACAAATACAAAGAAATAATTATGTTTTTATATGGAACATTTTACTACATTTTCTAGCGTTTTTTCAGAAAGATGAGAATGTCCACATTTTCTGTAGACAGCACAGATTTGCTTGATGTGACAATGTCACCTACAGTGGACAATACACTCTCACTAGGGACAGAGGTTCCAGGCACAGCCAAGTAACGCCGTGCCAACATGGCCATATGAGGGTATAAGTGCTCATGGGTTTTCCACCACCTCAGTGGATCAGCATCCAGGGGAGTGCAGTCCACTGCCCTGAACGAGTTCACCTCCTCCTCGGCCATTTTGGTCACAGACTTGGTGCTTTGCTCCTGGGTCATGAACAGTTCTCAAAACAGCTCAGTCATGGCTGACTTCTTTTCTTGTTGAGGTGATGTTGAGGGCTTCAAGTTCACTGTCTGAGCCTCTACGGAGGTGGCTGCCTCTGAGGTGCCTGTGGCTTGGCCCTGAAGAAATATAAACAACAATAATATATTTGTTGTCACATTATTTGATTTAAAATAATCTTACACTAGTAAAATCAAATCAAAAGATAAATATTACCTGTTGTTCAATACTCTGTGGTAAGAGCATCATAGACTCTCAGGCGAGTGGCAGCATCCAAGTGTAGCAGTGACTTGAATCGTGGATCCAAAGCAGTGCTGTTGTGTTGGTAATCTTGAAGACCAGGGTCTGTGTATCTCTGCTGCAGGTCATTCCTGATGGCTGTTTTGACATCCCTCACTGCTGGTCTGTCACTCTGACTGTGTAAAGGACTCAGTGCACGTGAGGGTTGTCACCGTTTTCAGGGGTTTTAAAACTGTGATGACATTCTCAGCCAGTCTCATGTCGTTTTCAGACAAAGTCACAATGTCTTTAACATTTTTCTTCACAGCTTTGTCTGTCATTGCAGAATACACTGCAGCCTGCTACCCCCTTTCCACAGTCCTGCCTTGGCTCAGCAACTGGTACCCTGAAACAAACAAAGAGACAAGAACAAGCACAGCAAAATGTTCACTGGTGCGGGGCCCTTGACAGTGCATCCGCCACTACATTTTCTTTGCCTTTTATGTGCCGTATGTCTAAAGTATAGGCCTGGAGGAACAACGACCATCTAATCAGCCTCTGATTCGGACAGTGGAGCAAGTTCAAAAACGTCAATGGGTTATGGTCTGTATACACAACCGCAGGCCCACAGCCAACATACACTTCAAACTGTTGTAATGACCACACCAGAGCTAACGTCTCCTTTTCCACTACAGAATAGTTTAACTGGTGCTTATTAAACTTCCTTGAGAAAAACTCACAGGTCTATCAATACCAAATACATCCTCCTGCAACAATACCCCACCTGCCCCCACATGACTGGCATCAACCTGCAGCTTGAATGGGACCTCCATGCGTGGAGCAGCCAGGACAGGAGCATCACATAGGTTCGCCTTCACAGTTTCAAATGCCATTTGACAAGCTGGAGAACACGTATACTTTACAGTCTTTTTTAACAACTCAGTCAGTGGAGCTACAACAGTAGAAACATTCCTACAAAACCCCCGGTAGTAGCCCACCAACCCCAAAAAACTCATCAGTTCCTTTTTTGTCACTGGCTGAGGATAGTGTTTGATGGCCTGTACTTCAGCCAGCAGAGGACGCACCTCACCATGCCCCACTTGCCCAAGGTATGTCACTGTTGCCTTCACAAACTCACACTTGGCTAGATTAACAGTAAGGTGAGCCTCTGCCAAGCGGTCAAACAGTGCTCGAACACGTTCAATGTGGTCAGACCAATTGTCAGAATATACCACAATATCATCTAGATAAACAGCGCAGCCGTCTAGACCCCCCACCACCTTTATTCATTAAACACTGAAATGTAGCGGGTGCGTTACGCAAACCAAACGGCATGACGCAGTACGAATACAGCCCAGATGGAGTAATAAAAGCTTCAGTTTCCCTTGCTCTCTTGGATAAAGGGACCTGCCAATAGCCTTTCAATAGATCAAATTTGCTTATATTTTCTGCAGCGCCAACTTCATCAATGCAGTCATCCATGCGTGGTAAAGGAAATTAATCGGGTTTAGTGATGCTGTTAACTTTCCTGAAATCAGAACAAAATCGAAGAATATTATCCGATTTCGGCACAAGCAAACAAGGCGACGCCCAGCTGGAGGATGACAGTTCTGCTATGCCATTTTCTAACATATACATGTAACTGACATCCAAACATCCAAAAACTTGCGCTTATCATGGTTAACCCGATAAAACCATTGTATTATTGGTTCTGCATCTCCAACATCAACATCACGCTCCAAAACATTTGTACATGAAGGAACATCACCAAACAGACAGGGATACCCCTGTATAAGCCCCACTAACTCAGCTCGCTGCGGCCCAGACAGATGATCCAAAACGCCATTTAAATCTGCTAATACCTCAGAATTCTTAAGCCAACCAATCAACAACGCCGAGTCATGGTTAGGATCACAAGATGGGCATTAAATTTATGAACTGTCCGACCTGAGGTTGGCTACGGATACGGGTGATAACACTGTGATGATGGTATGACATATTGATTGTAGGATGTGATGATAATTTGTCTACTGTTGGCTACGGCCCATGTATTCTTTGAGACACACCAAGGTGAATGCCATCCAATTTAGAGATGCGACAGGTTTTCCGCCTGTCTAGAAGGGGTTTTCCCGAACTAAGTCGATTGGTGATGTTGATGTTTTTCTTTTCGCTTGAATTTATACTCACCATTTTTAGACCTTACATGATACATAGCATTATTAATTTGTAGTATGGTCATCAGTGATGACCAAGGAGGGACTGTTGCGGATTATTATGTATCAGCAGCTACACATTAGAGGTGCGCGGATGGGCTATTATTGTATCCGCAACCGCATCACAAAACTCATCATCCGTCCGCCATCCATCCGCACCAACGTTTTTTGACCAATTTCAAAACCGCACCCGCCCGCCATCCGCGGGCGCTGCTGACGCGAGAAAAAAAGTGTGCTCGTTTTTATCGGATGTAAGTAACAATATTTAACAATGTAACTTATATATATCTTTTCATTTGATTGGTTCAACCGCCACCCGCCCGAATTTAATTAAAATATTATTTTTCGTAAGGTCATCCGCCCGATCCGCGGTTTAACCGCGGAGTCCGCGGCTGTAACCGCCATCCGCGCACCTCTACTACACATAGCCACGCAAGGAGTAGAAATAAATGTATTTACTCGACCTGACCACCAGATGGCGGCAAACAATATACTGGGGGCGGCGCTCAACGCTAGCCATTGTGCGTCATGGAGGCCACGCCTCCTGCCCAGAGGCATCCGGCGGAAACATCCGGTTAGAATCAGAAGCCCACGGGCGGACCATCCGAAAGGGCTCCCCACGCGTGATTGATGCAATACCCCTCCATATGCTTATTAGATAATATAACTAAACCTAAACAAATAAAGTGAGTTAAAGCGATTCCTGTGTCGGCGGCCTTCTTCCTCGGAACACAACCCCACAATGGCCCCATAAACTTGGTCTGAAAGGGAGAACTGACCAGCGGTAACAAAGCCAGAACCTGGTCACCCGGACTGAAAACACGCCGCTCAGCCCGACGGTCATAACAAAGTTTCATTTTCTTTTGTGCCCCAGCTAGTTTCTCTTTCGCTAGCTCTGTTGCAGCATACAGACGCTGTTTGAAACCATTTACATATTCAATTGAATTCTTCGGCGGCTCACCCTCAAGCCAAACCTCCTGCAAAGCCAGTAACGGCCCCCTTACAGTGTGCACAAACACCAGCTTGTTAGGACTGAAACCAGTGCTCTCTTGATTGACCTCTCTTGCTGCAAGCAATAACCAAGGTAAACCTTCTTTCCAGTCAGTTATTTAGTAAACTTTATTATCCCCCAGGGGGGCAATTTGTTGTGCAGCCAGCAGAACAACACATAATGGCAAAAGGGATACAGACAGGGAAAAAGGACAAAACAAGACAAAACAAAAGAAACCATAAACAGCATACATTCAATCACAGTCTTATATTAAAATTGCAGTACAGGCAACAGTGCCTCAGAGGACAGGCTCATCGTCATATTAATAAGTCCAATTGTAGTTGGCACAAAAGAGTTTTTAAATCTATTAGATCTGAGCCTAGGTACCATGTACCAATGACCAGACGGTAGGGGCCTATATAGGGAGGCCAGCGGGTGAACGGGGTCAGACAGGATAGTTTTTGCCTTCCTGGTAGCCCTGGTTCTGTACAAAACAGAGAGCTCCTCAAAGTTTGTCCCTGCAATCCTGCCACACATCCCCACTACATTGCTGAGCCTATTCTTATCTTTCACAGTGAGGGTCCCAAACCAGCAAATAAAAGAGAAGGTTAAAATAGACTCGATAAAACAGGAGTAAAATATCCTCATAAAAGTAGTGTCTACATTAAAATTTCTCAACCTTCGATAAAAATACATGTGCTGGTGAGCCTTTGTGCAAATCGCATCAATGTTGGCCTCAAATGTAAGGTCTTTGTCAATAATAGTGTCCAGGTATTTGTACTGTTGTACCGTGTCAACCACCTGACTGTGAATGGAAGCAGGAGGATGTGGTGGAGGCTTTTTCCTAAAATCAATTATAAGTTCTTTAGTTTTCAGAACGTTAATTTTTAAAAACGAACTCACCATTCGCTAAAATCATTAACCACTGGGCCATGAATGCAATCTTGGTTGTTTAAAAGGGACACAATCACCGAGTCGTCGGCAAATTTAAGAATGTGCCTGTCAGGATGCTGACTACGACAGTCATTTATATATAAAATTAATAAAAGTGGTGAAAGGACACAGCCTTGAGGGGAACCAGTGGAAGATAAAAGTACATCAGATAAAATGCCATTTACTTTCACCCTCTGAGGTCTGTCAGTTAAAAAGTCAACAAGCCAAGATACTAAGCCCTTGTCCAGGTTATATGTGTTGGACAGACGGTCAGCTAAAATGTGTGGTTGGATGCAATTAAAAGCAGAAGAAAAATCAATAAAAAGGAGATGTGCAAAGGTTTGTGCTCCCTCAAGATGACCCAAGACCAGAGTATTGACGGCGTCCTCAACACTCCTACCTGCTCTGTAAGCAAATTGCAGAGGATCAAGCCTGCTCTGCGTTATGCCTACAATCTCTGCCTTTATGATGCGCTCAAAGGATTTCATAACAAGAGAGGTTAGAACAACAGGCCGAAAGTCATTTTGAGTCTTTGGTGCTCTTGTCTCGGGGACTGGGACAATGATAGTCTTTCCAGAGGCGGGGGACCCCCCCAGTCAGCAGCCATTTGCACACAGTATGCACGCATCAACGACTTTAATGTCTGATGGAACCGTTCGAGTGCACCTTGACAATTTTAATACCTGTGCAAACAGATGCGACGTGAAATTTGACCCCATGTCACTTTGAATGGTTTTTGGGATACCAAAGATGGATATAAATTGGCTGAGAGCACGCACCTTCGTTGTTAATGTTCTCAACTGGTATGCCGCTGGATATCTTGTGACATAACTATCAGCAAATACACCGCACCAGACTTTGAAGGAGGAAGCGGCCCCACACAATCAATAATTAAGTGCTCAAATGGCTGACCAATAGCCGAATCGGATACAATGGTGCCACTTTAATGGTCTGATTGGGTTTTCCGGTTAACTGGCAAGTAGGACATGTTTTGATGTAATCAGCAACACTCCTCTTAACACAGGGCCAAAAGAAATGCCTCAAAATGCGGTTGTATGTTTTAGAAACCCCCATGTGACCGGACTCATCATGTGACACCCTCAAAACTCTATCATGAAAAGTTGCTGGCACGACCACCTGGTACACCAGGTCGCCAACACCCCCTTCGCCATGCGGGACCCACTTGCGCAATAATACCTCATTCTGGATGAGATATCCCTGCGCATCATTTTTCACCTCTCCTGGAGGAAGCACGTACTGAAAAAGCTCCTTCAAGGTTGGATCAGCTCTTTGTTCGCTCACCAGCTCCCTACGTGAGACACACAAAAGTGTGTTAGACATGGACACAAACTCTATGGCACCATCTACCTGCTCTGAAAAATCTGCTTCCCTGCTCATAGAACGCGTCACAGCACACGCTGTGAACACCTCGGGAAACTGTCTCTCATTCTCATCAGGGCCTTCACTGCCAATCGGCACAGAAACAACAATAGGCTGCGCTGACTGTTCAGCAAAAGGCAGCGCCAGCCGCAAGCCCATTTTTACTTCCCCATCAAACAATGCAGTGTGCAACACAAGCCTATGTACCGGCACAAAAAAGGTAGACATCAAAGGTAGACGTCGCGCAATACAATCACTGACACTTGATCATTACGACCAACCAAAGAAACATGCCACTTAGACATGAAAGGCAAGTAAGGCCGCAAAGCAGGATCAGCTGCAATCGCATCTGGCAACCCACTCCCTTCCTGGTCTGACATTCTACCTGGTAACAGGCCCTTTGGATGGTCAGCCTTTGCCTTGCCCAAAATTCGAACAGCACATGCCACTGGTCTCCCCTGTGTACAAATGTGCCTGCCACGAGCTTGGCGCACTGCACAGTCCTTTTTCCAGTGACCCCTTTTGTGACAAAAATGGCACACATCATCCAACTCACAGCCGCCACAATCACCTCTCAACCCCAGGACAAAACCTCCACCTGATCGCCCAGAGGAATACCGAGCCTGGCTATTTTCCCTGTCAGACCCTAAAGAGTGAGCGCGGGGATCCATACCTTTGTGTGTCAGCCAATATTCATCAGCTAAAGCAGCAGCTTCTGCCGCAGTCTTTACTTTTTGTTCACTAATGTACATGGCTATTTTCTTGGGGACTGAGTTCCTAAACTGTTCCAGCACCATTAAATTACACAAATCATCAAAATCATCAACCCCAGGTGCTGCACACCAGTGAGTGAAGTGAGTACCCAAATCCGGGGCAAATTCCAGGTAAGACCCATCTCCCTTTTCCCAATATCTAAAACGCTGTCTATATGCTTCAGGGACTAACTTGTACACTTTGAGCACCGCACCTTTAATTTTAGCATAAACGGCACTGTCTGCTGTTGACAATGACGACAAAGCCTCCTGAGCGCGCCCCGTGAAAACACACTGCAACAAAATTGTGCGGTCAGAGTCCACCCAGCCCCTTGCGTCTGCCACACGTTCGAATAAAGAAAAAAAAGTTTCAATCTCCCTCTCATTAAATTTAGGCACTAAACGGAGACTACTCAGAATATCACGGGCACCCTCGTCATCCGGTGAGCCTTCACGCGTCCTCGATTTGTCACCCAATATGCCCTCTTTTATTAACTTTAGCCTCTCAGTTTCTACCTCCAATTTAGCCAATTCAGTCTGCTGTCTCAACTTCTCAAGAGTAACCTCCTTCTCCATTTCTAACTGCATGCGTAGGCACAACAATTCTTTCTGCTGCTCAAAACTCAAAGACAGCGTCTCCTGTGAGACAAACCCAGTTAGTCAAACCGGTACAGGTGGCATAACGGATGATTTCAAAACCTTCATTTCCCATAAAAATAGCCTTAACATTATCTTTAAGCCCTCTAACTGCCTAACCAAACCTTACTAAACTGCACACTAGTCTTCAGGGGCTACTGACGGCGGGTATTTCGCACTGAAAACCAGTAGAGTGGCAAAGCGACCAGCAAGCTGGCAACCCTTCCAAGACTCCAGAGTGCTCCCGAGTACGGTGTACATTTTAGGACATCCTCAGGATCAGGCTTCAGTGTCATACCTCAGAAGAAAAGGTATAAGGTCTCAGGAAAACCTCTGTCACACTTGCACAAAACAGCCACATGAAAAATAGTCATCAGACCAAAAGGCCTAAGAAAGAAAATGTCACTCTGAACTTCCTCAGAAGAAAAACTTGTCACACCGATCAGCCTGAGAAATAAACTTTTCACAATGAACGGCCTCACAAAAAAAATGTCAGACTGAACAGCATCAGGAAAAAGTTATCACACTGAACGGCATCAGGAAAAAGTTATCATACTGAACGGCATCAGTAACTAAGTTGTTACACTGAACGGCATCAGGAAAAAAAATAGTCACGGGTGCAGAGTCTAGGCAAAGATAGTCTTTGGTCTCGGTTTGATCCATGGATCTAATATAATACATCCATGGTTTGATCGCGGAAATGAATGATGTCGGCCAGAGACAACTACGCCATGAAGTTGCGACCATAGCTGCCATGGCAACCGCTCCAAACAGCAACAGGGAAAGATACTAGACATATTTGGAACAGGACACAAACGTAAGTTTTATTATATTTTATTTTAATTTCTCTCACAACTCAAAACTGTCTCTAAAAATTTGCTGTTTGATGTGAACCAAAGGGAAACTATTCAAGTCCGTTCGTCCTGACCACGTGCATTTGTTTACAACATAGTCTCTGAACAACATGAGGTAGTACACTTAGCATGGTGGTGATGCTGGTTATGATAATCACACACAAATAAATAGGTTCATCCACTATCTCATATCCCACATGAAAGATCTGGTCAACCATTACTAACGTTACAACATTTTCTAGCAGAAAGGCTGGATCAACAAGCTTCACGTCTTTTACAAGATTTTATTTATTTATTTGTTGAAGCCCACTTAGGATCTTTGGTTTATTAACGTAAAATGTGTTTTGTTTGTATTGTTAGTTCTTGGATAATAACACTAAAAACACACACACAAAAAAAAAATCTTTTGATGAAATGGATTCAGACCCCGAAGAAGGACCATTCTCCAACCCTGTGACCCTGACTTCATTCGTCTCTCCAGCCCCACCCACACCACAACCATCACCACCAGCACCTCGAGCTTCGAATCCAGTTTCCACTCAACCTCCTACTCCTCCTCCATCTCCGACATGACCTGACCTACTGGTCCAGCTCCAAGGGCCAGGGGTCTCATGTACAAAGGTTGCGTACGCACAAAAACGTGGCGTACGTCCTTTTCCACGCTCACGTTCAGATGTATGAAACGTGAAATGACCGTGGAAATGTGCGGTGCCCCACGCCAACTTCATGGCTGGCGTACGCACGTTTCTACAGCTATTGTTCCTTTGGCGACACTTAGAGGTGACGCTGAGAAACTGTTAATAACAATTAGTCATCAGAGTGATGTGCATGTCAGCGACACACTTATGAACAATTAACACACCCACGTATTTGCAATTATATGGGTGGATATAAAAGCATGCGCAATGTGATAAAGAAAATGGTATTAACGATGGCAGTGTTAGCGTTGTTAGAGGACCTTGCAAATGGTGCAATCCGACGTGAGCGAGTATTTAGGGAACGCGAGGATTTACTTGCAAACGATGACAATTGGCTCATAAGCTGATTTTGTTTACCAAGGCCAGTGTTACTGGAGCAGGTCCGTTTCTAGCTGTTTGGGGTCCCTATGTTATGGGGGGGGGGGGGGGGGGCGCGATCATAACACACCCGGACCTAGGGCCGACGGGTGGGGGGGGGCGGGCGAGCGCGATCATAACACACCCGGACCTACGGCCGACGGGTGCGAACGCGATCATAACACACCCGGACCTACGGCCGACGGGGGGGGGGGGGGGGGGGCGTATGAGCGCGATCATAACCCACCCGGACCTACGGCCGACGGGGGGGGGGGGGGGGGGGGGGGGGGGCGTATGAGCGCGATCATAACCCACCCGGACCTACGGCCGACGGGGGGGGGGGGGGATGCGAGCGCGATCATAAGACCCCCGGACCTAGGGCCGACGGGGGGGGGGGGGGGCGACCGCGGGATTGGGGGGCCCCCTGGTGGCGGCGGGGCCCTATGCAGCCGCATAGTCCGCATATGCCTAGAAACGGCACTGTACTGGAGTTGTGCGCAGAACTGCGGCCGGCCCTAGAGCGCAACACGTCGAGGAGCCAGGGGTTGTCTGTGCCCACACAGGTGCTGACCACGCTGGGGTTCCTGGCAACAGGGGCATTCCAGCGGGAGCTGGCAGATCGGTCAGGAGTGTGCCAGTCAACCCTGAGCCGAGCCATGCCAGCTGTATGAGACGGAATCATCCGAATGTCATCCAGGTACATCAAATTCCCATACAATGCTGTTGAACAGGCCAACATTAAAGCGCAATTTGCAGCGAGAGCCGGTTTCCCTAATGTAATCAGAGCTATTGACTGCACACACATTGCTATAAAAGCGCCATCACAGGATGAATTTGTTTATGTTAATAGGAAACATTTTCATTCCATCAATGTTCAAATCATATGTGATGCGCAAATGCAGCTAACTAACATCGTGGCAAGGTGGCCTGGTTCAACGCATGACTCATTCATTATGACATTATGAGGCTGGCACGGTGCGCGATGGGTGGCTTCTGGGTGAGTAAATCGTTTATTTGTTTAATTGTCCCGTTTGTAAACCAGCGCAATGCACATTTGGGCATGTGCGCATTCCAATGTTTTTTTTCTGCTGGTGAAATTATAGCTGCAGAGCTTTCCAACAAGTCCCTTATTGTCTCCCTGTGTTCAGTATTCGTCAGTAAAAGCGGGCGTAAAGTTAGAAATGTCAGCCGCAGCGCACTTCTGCATTCATTAATTGTGGTTCATTTAAGTGGTGTATTGTCTTCTGCCTTCATATGACCCCAGGGGACCGTGGCTACCCCCTAAGAACGTGGCTGATGACCCCTCTTATGGACCCCGCAACAAGTCCTCCAACTCATACGCTCACTGTTGTCGTTTGTTCATGCACTAGAATACGACCCACTGGAGCGTTTTTTTCAAAGAGCGCCCCCAGCGCCCCCTGTCCGTGATATGGGGATACAGATACTTTTCGCCGATGAGCATTGTGGGTGATATTAAGGGTTAGGGTTAGGGTTTTTCGCCGATGAGCATTGTGGGTGATATTAAGGGTTAGGGTTAGGGTTTTTCGCCAATGAGCATTGTGGGTGATATTTAGAGTTATCGTTAGGGTTTGTAGTGATGTTCTTTGAGTCGGACAGTTCATGAATTCAATGTCCATCTTGCCGGCCATGGGCAAGGCTCACACGACAAGGTTACTAGCACAAACCCATGTGTGCCTCGCCCGTGGACCCACTCATCAACTTGGCCGTACCAGTGATCAAAACATATTCCAGTAGCATCAAAGAAATTCATCAGTCTCATTATTAAAACAATCATGGGAAAACAGCATAACACATCCGAATTTAAACAATGCATTGTAATGACAAACATAACCCACAACGGTACATTTAATAATTCATCATTCAAGTAAATCAGATGCAATATCCTCCTAGACACAGGTGCCGAACTCCAGGAAATCAGGTACCAGTCTATGTACCCGAGCCTGATCAGGTCGCTCCACTGTCCCCTGAACACTCAGGTACACCTGGTCACCTGTCTCCACCCTCCTTGGTGGTTCGTCCTTCGGCTCTGAAATTCTGTTTCTCAGAAATGTTAGTTTCTTGAATGTCCCATTCACTCTTTCCACCATTCCTAGTGACTGAGAATGAAACCTAACTGCTGTTTGCTGCGTATCTGCTGCACCACCCGAGTAGTATATAAGTGACACTTTTTTGCACGCGCATGGGGGCGTGTCCGCACGCACGCGCACGCGCTTGCGTGTGGGCGGGGTGTTACGCGCGCCGCGCGGGTCATACTTTTTTTTTTTATTTTTTTTTTTAAAGCGCCATGCAAATCTGCATGGTGCGCACGTGTGGGCACGTGCGTTAACCCCAACCCTAACCCTAAGTATGTTAGTTGTGTGTACCAACATTTAGACATTTATCATTATGTTTCTTCCATAGGCAGAAGAGCTGGATACTTATGACGCAGTTTGATACCATTTGTTCGGTCGGTTCCTGTTGTTGTCGCCAGGCTGTCGCAATGTTAATTGCGACAATCAAAGCGTCATGCAATCTTGGCTGGTTCTCGTGAGTCGCGACGTCTCAATCCAATACACATACGATGCCAGTGACGCAGACTATACGGCGCCGGGGTGGTCCCTGCTGACAAAAGGTAGCATTACACATCTTGTACTCGTATCCCCCAGAATCCCTAGCGCGGGGCCCATAGGGGAAGCATGGACGTGATTATTTATATTGGTTTAAATGCGTTAGTTTAGTTTTTTTCTGTCTGTTCTCGGAATAAAGGAATAACAAGGGCCCCAGTCCGTCAGGTCGACAACTTCGGTGGTGAATGTAGTTATTCCCAGTGGCGACTGGTCATTAGGGGCAGGTGGGGCAGAGCCCCACCTACTCTCACAAGAAAAAAAATAAAAATAAAAATAAATTAAAAAAAATAAAAAATAAAAAAATAAAAAAATTATATATAATTTTTTTTTAAATATATATATTTCAAAAAAATCTCCCCATAAAGTACTGTAAAATAATAAGTTTGGCGCTTTTAGTTCATTTTTAGTCGACCCTAGCTTGCTTCTTCAGACTGAGTTCGTCTGGTGGGGCTAGAAATGGCTTTAAGTGGAGCTAGCCCCACCTGTCTAATGGTAGTGTGTATTGGGACTTGAAAAATTGAAATGCGCATGCTCAGAATGTTCTCCGTTGAAGTGGACGGAGAAAAATATTTTTCCTATGGTAGGGCTATCCCCACCGGCACTGTATGGACATATATGGTTCGTTCCGCTACAGCGTAATTTCATTGTTCGCAGCTATTGGCTATTGGTGTGCGGCGCGCGTGATGAGTCATGACTCGAGTGACTTCGTCTTCACGTGTGCGCCGTGTGAGAAGTTGCTAACAAGCATGTCGGAGGTACGCAAACGAAAACAGGTATGTACTCGGTCGGATCATCACTTGTATTAAACTGTGTGGGAAATGTGAGACAGCACTGCGGGGTCACGACGAGTCGGCGGTCTGAATCCGGGGATATTCCGGTGTATTTTTGAGACGATGTGTGAGGGCGATGCTCGGCTTCAGCGGCACTATGACGCTCAGCCCGTATTCAAAGGGACATCACCATACAGAACCAACTATTAGACTGTATAGAATGTATGAAGTGGACAGGGACAGCCGAACAAGTGGACGAGACATCATGTGTTGCTGTACAGGCCGACGAGACAACGGATGTCTCCTGTAAATCACAGGTGGTGGTTGTGCTGCGATACCTTTTGCCGTAACACAGTGACAGTTAAGCGTTGTTCTTGTCAATGTTGTGTCTGTTTATGTTTGTCCCGTCTTATACTGTATGTCCCCACTCCTGGCCTGCACCTTGTCGTGGTGAGTGGGCTTTAAACCAAGACAGGCCATTCTGAATCTTTTCTTTCACAGCTGTTATCTTTGGTTTCTCCTCCAGGACACTGCCTAGGCCTATGGGAGGTCTCCATGGTAACATGATATTGGGTTCTTATAGTGGCTCTTACAGCTGTTTGCACTAGTGTCATTTTGGTTTGCGGAAGCTTAGTTTAAAGTTTAAAAACTATACTTTCATTATTGCAATGTTTTGATGTCAGCAATAAAACATTAAAAGCTGCACTAATGTACTTTATTAATTAAATATATATGATACATGGATAACAGTCACTTAGTTCAAAAACCAAAAGCCCAGCATACTGAATAGTGTTAAAGTATGTTTTATTTGTAATGGTTGAGCCCCAGTACCTGCCTGCTGTCCTGGTTATCTTTCCACAGTTCCTTGTGGTGGAGCTGAGGGCTGAATAGAGAATGGGACACACCAAGCCAGGGCTACAAACAGCATGGTGGGACACTCAGTACGTTTACATGACACTCAAGAAAGTTAGACCAATGAAGAAAGCTCAATCTCTATTTTGAAATACTTTAGCTTTTTTGAAAATTACCAATTTTATTTGTAATATATTAGGGCTGTAACTTTTTCCAAAAATGAATTTCAAACCAATTTAAAATGCCCCGTAATTTGTTTGAATATATTCTAATACCCCCTCCACATAAGCTTGGTTTACTGATAGGTTTAGAGCCGTTTAGCGTATTACTGCCTTCCACAGGTCAGATGTTGAATTAGATTTTACATACAGTCCTGTGTTGTGCAGGATAGCCGGGAGCAGGCGGAGTCAACCTCTACAAAGATCACCACGACTGTGAAAACAAATGGGTGACGTCACGGACACTGGTACGTCATTTAAAAAAATAAAAAATTAGCCTAGCCCCACCTGTATTTTACATGTAGAAACGCCACTGGTTATTCCGCTGCTCCATACGGTATGAAACAAATCTGTTTGATGTTAAAATAAAAAGCGTTGGCGTATGAATGAATATGGGCCCCCCCGTTCTGTGAAAATGACTCCTGTTTTCTGTTTTTCTCGGAATGAAGGAACAACAAGAGCCCAGATCTCAGGGCCGTGGGAGGACAACTTCGGGGGTGAATGTAGTTATTCCGCTGCTCCATACGGTATGAAACAAATCTGTTTGATATTAAAATAAAAAGCGTTGGCGTATGAATGAATACGGACCCCCGTTCTGTGAAAATGACTCCTGTTTTCTGTTTTTTTTTTTCTCATCAGGTAATCGACGTACGATAAGGGCGCTGGTTCACCAGGAGGACCGCATCATTACCGCGGGGGGGTCCACATGTAACGTCACACCAAGTACTGCGAACCTGTGTGAGTTAGCGGAGCTAATAACCCCAGGGACCTCTTTTTCTGGCTCACATTCTGATGCTAAAGAACCACTCGAACTTTTGGAGTGGTCCGATTCACAGATTAAGGCATGGGATGCGTGCGATTTTTCTGATGAGTCAGACACCGAGAGGGCGGCGACTAGCTCTCCTCCACAGGGTTCACGAGCAGTGCAATGCTGTGCTTCAGGTGTTGAGATCCATAGCATTCTAAATATTTTAGCAGAAGTAGCCAAAAAAATAGACAGAGTGACTAATAATCAGACAAATATGGCAAAAACTCTGTTTGGTGTGAAAAGAGAGATGAACTCCATGCGCCAGCATAGTAGTGTTTTAAACAAGAGATTTGCACCATTGTTTAAAAAACACTAGCATCACAATAGCAACATTTTAAAAACAGTCTGGTTTGGTTATTTCATTTTGTTTAATCGAAGAATCTTTAAAATACCCAATAACCACTTTTAAAAACAATCTGATTTGTTATTTTGTTTTGTTTAATCAAGTCTTTTAACCATACGATAATGTTTTAAAGACAGTCTGATTTGATTTATTTCATTTTGTTTAATCGATGAATCTTTAAAATACCCAATAACCACTTTTAAAAACAGTCTGACTTGTTATTTCGTTTTGTTTAATCGAAGAATCTTTAAAATACCCAATAACCACTTTTAAAAACAGTCTGATTTGTTATTTTGTTTTGTTTAATCGAAGAATCTTTAAAGTAATGCAATAGCAACGTTTTAAAAACAGTCTAATCTGTTATTTCGTTTTGTTTAATCGAAGAATCTTTAAAATACCCAATAACCACTTTTAAAAACAATCTGATTTGTTCATTTCATTTGTTTTGTTTAATCAAGTCTTTTAACCATACAATAATATTTTAAAGACAGTCTGATTTGATTTATTTCAATTTGTTTAATCGATGAATCTTTAAAATACCCAATAACCACTTTTAAAAACAGTCTGACTTGTTATTTCGTTTTGTTTAATCGAAGAATCTTTAAAATACCCAATAACCACTTTTAAAGACAGTCTGATTTGTTATTTCGTTTTGTTTAATCGAAGAATCTTTAAAGCACACAATAACGCTATTTTAAAACAGTCTAATCTGTTATTTCGTTTTTTGTTTTTAATCAACAATCTTTAAAGCGCCCAATAACTGTTATTTAAAAACAGTCTGATTTGATTATTCCATTTCGTTTAAATATGTCTCGTAAATGTACAAACAAGTCGAAATATGGTAGACGATGCGAAATTGTAGTGTCCGATGACGAATCACACAGCGATGACTCAGATATCGATATTTCTGAAAACGATTCACCCCATCCTTTTAAAAGCTGGGATGACATGCAAATAGAATTCGATGATATACAAAAGAAAATTGATGCAATTATTTCATATGACGACTCAGACAGTGATGAATCATGCGGCGCTAGCGTTATTTTTGAAAACGATTCAACCCATCCATGCAAAAGTTGGGATGACATGCAAACAGAATTCGATGATATACAGAGGAAAATTGACGAATGTGTTTCAGATGACTACTCAGACAGTGATACTGGCGATGGTGATGAAATGAGTCCTGCCGAGATTCTTGATGTTTTGCAAAAAATGGGTATACTGAAAAGAGACGCCTCAGAATTTATAGAATGTGATGATGGGGGTTCACAATCTCTTCAGACGGGTGGTACTACAGGGGCTCATACCGTACAATCTGACAGCACAGTCCCCCGACTACCTCAAACTGTAAACACTTCTCTACCACAACGTTTCAGTAGTGAATTGACAGCGTATAATGAGGGCGGGGGGGCAGCGCGATTTTCACATTACAGAGCGGGCACGCTTTAACGGTCTCGAAATTACACAGCGTTTAGACTTGCACGACATTAGAATGTGTGATTTAAGAACAGCTCTGGCCACATTGAGGCACAGATTAACGGATGTGGTCAATTTCTCCACAATCCTTGCGGCCCCCGATGGCATTTTGAACATAGTGCTGAGAGGTCCGTCATTGTCTAGCGACGTGTGTGCGGTATTAAATGCCGGTAGTAGCTACAATGCTGAGACGTTTCTCAACGAGATTGAACAAGTTATGCAGAGCAACGATAGATTACTCTCAGACGATAGTCTTGAATTCGTAGTCACGGCTGCTTTAAACAGACGCGGTGGGGTAAGACGCAAGTTAGGAGGCATGGTGTATGAGCAAATCATCCAAAAGAAAAAAACATGCCTTTACAATCCATCCAACACAGATACTAATTTGTGTTTTTCCATGTGTTTAGCGCGACACATACATCCACAGATAACAGCGGATGAAGTTCAAATACATGCACAACAGATTCACACGAGAGCGGGGTTTAATTCGAACCATAAAGTTTCCTTAGGGGATGTCTCTATATTCGAGCAACAGCTGGGTGTTAAAATCCTTGTTTTCCACCACAACCATGGCACCAAAAAATTGGATCTCTTTCAGACACACGAACAACCCCGAACCAACACGGTATGGCTTTACCTTAACGATGATCATTACTATATGATTCAGAATAAAACAGGTTTTTTTGGAAGTGCCTATGTGTGTGAGTTCTGCTACAAGGGTTACAAAAGCCATGCCTTTCACAAATGCAAATACTTTTGCAATGTATGCCTTTTGTTGTGAAAAATAATAAGACGGACGGGGGTCAACAGAAAAAAGGCTGGTACAACGAAGGAGGTTTCACCTATGTGTCTGGATTTATTTAACAACTTACGCCTCTTGCCCACTGGATGCGTTCGTCAACGCATCCCATTGACTTTGAATGGGGCTGAGCCGCAATGCATTGTGGCTCCGTCAGTCAAGTCGGCTCCGTTCGTTGCGTTGAAAAGTTGAGAAAATTTTATCTTTTCTGGCCACGACGGATCCGTCAGCCAATCAGATCACATTATGCAAATATATGTCCTGTGACGCTACTTGGACTCTGCCCAATGAAATCACCTTGGTGGTAGAACCCGGGAAAGCACATCTGTTATGTCAGACTGCCGGCAGCGGGAACATTTAAACCTTATTAAAAATGGAGGACAAGTTGATAGTGGCGGTGGAAAAGCACTCTTCTTGCTACGACGGGATCCATCTTGCAATAGAAAAGAGCAATAACAAATTGCAGGAAGAGCGCGGCTTTGTTGTTGCGGGAAGCGATTTGATTGGCTGCTGGCTGCGTCTGGCTCCGTCGGCAAATTCCACGCCCCCCTCCGTCAGACACGCCTTCCGTCTTCCGTTGACGGTTGAATGCAGTGGGTAACAGGCGTTAGTAGAATTACAAAGTACACCATCTGATCAAAATGAGCACAGAGTGAGAGTGACACGTAACCGATTTGGTACCAAAAAATCCCCAAGGGGACTGAGACACCTCTCTGCTTAGAGCCTGTCTCCGGACGCGCCCTGGGGGAGAGTACGGTCTTCTTCAGCTTAGCCAGATTCAGGCCCCCCTCCCCCGGCTAGTTCTTGTAAGTTCCTCATTCAGTTCTCGGTGAGTGGTTATTTTGGAGTAGTTCCTTATGGCGAGAGCGCCATTGCCCAGAAACCGTCATGGTACAGTTCTTGATTTCTGAGGTGTCATAGAGTTCAGTGACAGTATGGTCTGTTTCAGTTCCCGATATCTGGTGTGACATAGAGTTCTGAGACAGTCTGGCTTTGCTGCGGGGTTCTTAAAAGCATGTGTAGGTCCCTATCAGTCCTTAATGCATTTTCCAGCTCTCAGATCTACAGCCAGGTTCTTTTGAGACAGTTGATGTCCCCATATTTCATGCACATCTAAGCTGGGCAAACAACAACCTTGCAGAGATCGGGGCCAATCAGTAATGGGACCCTTATTCATTTTAATGGTCCTCTTATTCATTTGGGGAGTGCGAGATGAACTTATTAACTTAGCAGAATACAGTTCGGGGAGTGCAAGCTGAACTTATCAACTCAGTATGGCTACCGTCTGGGTCGTTCAAACAACAATCGTTTAGGGGGTCAATTTTTCAACAACACTTTCTAACGCTTGTTACAACCACCGAAACACGACAAACATACGCTGCTCTGACTGCATGCGTTTCTGCCGATCCGAGTTTTGTTTTAAAATGCATAAAGAGATGACTGTCCAAACACAGCGTCGTAAAAGTTTCAGACCTTGCGATAGTACTAAATATTGTGGAGACTGTGGGCGTCTGTATGCTGTGACCCGCAGACCAAATAACGTCCATAAATGTTTGAAAGGGAAATGTCATTGTGGGGAGTCATTAACATCTGACACGACCCATAAATGCTACATTCAACCACAAAAATCATCTGAACCCCAAACCAAATATGTGTTTTATTACTTTGAAACATCAGCAGAGAGCGGTAAACACAAGGCCAATTTTGTCTGCGCAATTGATTTTGAGAACAAGTGGCATGCCTCCGGATCATCATGCGTCAAACTCTTTGTGCACAAATTTAGGCAGCCAAAGTACAGAAATTACACATTCATTGCACACAATGCATCGGGGTTTGATAATTACATTCTATTGGATTACTTTACCAAACAGGGCATCATCCCCAGATTGACCATGCGCGGCAGTAAGGTGTTATTAATGTACGACAATCAGTTCAAACAGAGATGGCTAGATTCTTACAGTTGTATACCGATGCGTCTGGCAAAAACTCCTGCAGCCTTAGGTTTTGAAGATTCAAAAAAAGGTTACTTCCCACACATGTTCAACATCACTGAAAATGCTGCCTATGTAGGCCCATACCCTAGTCCACATTATTACGGATATGACAACAGATGTCAGAAAAAGACAGGGTGGAGTTTCTACAGTGGTACAATACAGTGCGTCATGATGTCTTTGATTTTCAGTCTGAGCTACGTTCTTATGGGGTCAATGATGTTGTTTTACGCAAAGCCTGTGTTGTATATCGTGATGCGTTCATTGAGTGCGCGGGGTTAGACCCCTTTGAATGTACAACGCTGGCGTCATGTTGTATGTCTGTGTTTAAAACACAATTTCTACCCCCTGACACTCTGGCTTTAACACATGATGGTGCGTACACTAACCAGTACAAGACCTTCTCCAATGCATCCATACAGTGGTTGGAATTTGAGACATTCAAACATGATGTGAATATTATGCATGCTCTTAATCATGGAGAGAAGCAATTTGGTCCGTACCATGTCGATGGTTTTTGTGAGCGGGGTGATGTTCGTACTGCATACGAGTTTGCAGGATGTTTTTGGCACGGCTGTCCAAAGTGTCACAACCCCGGACATAAAAACGCTGTAAATAACATAGCATTTGGTGTTCTCTACAGACAGTTTAAAGAAAAAATAGCAAGCCTCAGACAGACACACAAACTACATGTAAGGGTCATGTGGGAATGTGAGTGGGAGCGATCCAAAACAACAGATCAGACACTACAGGACTTTTTGAAAAACTACGACGCCCCTGAAAGACTCAATCCACGACATGCTCTGTTTGGGGGGCGTACCAACGCATACAAACTTCACTGCAAAGTAGAGGCTGACATTTTTTCGGGAATCCCACGGGACACGGGATTCCCGCGGGATTCCCGTGTTTCGGGAGTCAATTTATTTATAGTCACGTGATCGGGACGTGACAGGAAAAAAGTAAAACGGGAGTGAACGGGAGCGGGAGTCAAAATTAACAGATCTTTTTTACTTTCTTTTTTCTATCTTTAATCAAACAAAAATGTTTTCTAATGTTTTCTAATCGAAAAATGTACGTTCTTTGATGCAGCAGCCAACTACGACCCAATCGCTGACCAGTCTGTCTTTGTTTACGGCAGCCAATCACTGACCCAGCTCCGCCTCCTCCCCGACAAGCACGAAGGAGCTCGCGGCAAGTTACTGAGCAAAATGGAGTCGGCGGAGAAAAGCGAACTCAAACAAAAAATTATAAGAAAAGACGAGAGCGTGACATTGACGGAGCTTCTGGGGAGGTCAGAGGTGTTAAAAAAGTTCCTTCGCGTCAAATGTAATGGAAAAAATACACCGTATGCCATCTGCAGATCCTGCAAGGCGATGCTGAAATATGAGTCTGACTCTGGAACTAGCGGCCTCCAGAGGCATACCTGCAAGCGTCCCGGTTCCACTTCCAGCCAACAAAAAATCTCCACCTTTGGAAAGAGGACCATACCCGCTGCAACAAAGACAAAGTTAACAGCAAAAATATCACAGATGTGTGCGATAGACCTGCGGCCGTTTTCTTTTGTCGAGGGCAAGGGCTTCAAGGCTGTAGCCCAAGAGCTAATAAACATTGGGGCCACGTTCGGATCAAATGCCGTAGAGGAGCTACTACCATGCGCTCACTCGGTGTCGAGGCATATTCGGGGGGAGTATGAAAAAACAAAGGTGGACGTTGTGAACGAACTCCAACAGGTGAGCTTGTGTGTGTGACGTGTGCTTGTGATTGTTATGCTAGCTGCGTGCTAACAACAACGCTAGCCAGCTAGTTAACGTTAGCTAGCATGTTACGTTACAGGGCATTTATCTCTGGGGTCACAGTAGGGCTAACGTTAGTTTGAGGCTAGTAGTGCACTAATGTACACGATGAACGTGTTTGCGTCAGCACATGCGCCAGGTGTTGCTGTGACGTAAGCAGACGCGCCGAAAATTATGTAAACAAACCGGACACATAAAATAAAATAAGAAAAATCGGACACTTGCGGGAACATTTGAGGATGTGATTAAGTTGTGGGGATGTGATTCAGTTGTGTGTATGTGTGCATGTAACTTACTGCTACTAGCTAACTGTTACAGCACAGCAGCTAATGTTAGCACTAATTTTACTGTTTGTAAATTCCTTTCAGTGCCAGCATTGCTGTTCCGTGACCACGGACCTTTGGACGGAAGAACGAACAAATACCCACTTCATATCAGTAACAGCCCACTACATCCTGGAGTGGCAGCTTAATGAAAGGGTCCTGGCAACCCGGGAGGTGATTGGCCTGAAGACGGCAGAAACGATTAGGGTGGCTGTGGAGTCGATCCTTCGGGTAAGCTAAGTTTGTAAGTAAGTTGGTAAGCTATTTGTCCTTTCAGTATTCTCTTTGAGCAGGATAACACCTTGTATGGCAGCTACTGCCATTGGTTTGTGAGAGAGAGAGAGAGATATCTCTACACTGTTTGTTCATTAGTATCATCTGTATTATTATATTATCTGTTTATTTATTTATATTGTATTTGTTATTTTACCATTTTTGTAATGCTTTGGCAATATTGTAATGACAGTCATGCCAATAAAGCTATTGAAATTGGAATTGAATTGAGAGAGAGAGAGAGAGCATTGTAAAACGCTCTGAGTGCCTTAGCAGGTGTAAAAGCGCTATATAAGTGCAGTCCATTTAGCATTTAGTGTAGCATAATGATCTATTAGGGGAGGCGAACACCTACTTAACTGTTAGAAGGGAGAATAGGCCTACATGAGAGCTGTGTTACACTATGTTAATTCTGGCTAGTACTGTACCTAGTGTAACATTATTCTATAATTTATATGGTCTTTGTTTTACACCTAACAGGAATTTGGCATCCTGAACAAAGACATTGTTTTTGTTACTGACAATGGCTCTAATGTTGTGGCAGCATTTAAAGACTATGTGAGACTGTCCTGTGCTGGCCACAACATTAACCTAGTCCTGAAAAATGTCTTTGATCACCTGGAGGAGGCGAACCCTGACCACTCCCCTGTCATCGTCCTCTTAAAGGAGGCAAAGACACTTGTGACCCACTTCAAAAGAGCCGGGTAACTTAACTAATAAAGTGTTCTGTCATAATAGGGCAGCATAATCAAAGTGGTGTATGTTGACCCTCCTGTTGTCAAATTGACCCAATCTGTTTCCTTCCTTCTTCCTTCTTTCCTTCCTTTCTCCCTTCCTTCTTTCCACAATCCTTCCTCCCTTCCACCTTTCCCTTCATCCTTCTTTCCTGTCTTCCTTGACCCAGGATGGTTAATGATAATGACAGTAGTATCACCCTGCCTGCATAGAACACTGTCTCCTCCTTGAATTTTAGATTACAGAAGGCCCTGGACAAGTCCCTTAAACAGGCTGTAGACACCAGATGGAACACCAAACTGCTCATGCTTCAGTCCATCAGGGATGCCTTGAGATCCGGGAAACTCCACGAAATCTTACTCCAGAGAAATGAGCTCCGCTTCGTCAACAACATCAAACCAGACCTGTTGGATGATGTCATTCACCTCCTGGAACCATTTGATGAGGCCACCAGGTATGGATGAAATGAGTAGATTGTGCTGAAGTATCTTTTCTGTTTGTCAGTCAGTCAGTCAGTCAGTCAGACAGTCAGACAGTCTGTGCATCTGTCAGTCTATCTGGTCTGTCAATTTTTCTACCAGGCATCTGTCCAGTGAGAAGACGCCTTCTCTCCACCTGGTCCTGCCGACCAAGGCAACGCTGCTGAATGGTCTGTTGCCCAAGGCTGGAGACAGCTCGATTGTGAAAGAGGTAAAACCTTAGTGGTCTTGTTAATTTTCATTGAAGTGGTCAACAGCAGTTTTGGCTCATCAAATAAATCATATTGCATGTCAACTGGTTTGCTTTTCCTCCTTTCTAGCTGAAAGGGAAGTTAGCTCAGGCTGTGGAACTTAAGTTCAAAGTCCACCTATACCACAAGCTTGCCACTGCACTCTGTCCTAGCCTGAGGGGGTTCTTGAAAAGAAAGACCACTGGAGATGAGTTTGAGGAGGTGGTTAGCACACTGTCTTCAATGACAGAAAGATCAGGGAGAGAGGCGAACATCCAGGATGAACAGGGTAAATCATCACACCAAGTACAGAGACAGCGCAGAGCACTTAATGTAGTTACAACTTTAAGTCATCACACTCACAAGTCCAATCAGTGAGTGGGTGTTGGGTTTTTATTTGTACATATAGGTTTCAAATGTTTTTGTCAATGAATTATAATGAAAGTTTCTCTCAAAAGATCTACCTCCACCACCCTTACCAGAAGTTCACAACTTCTTCTCAAGTTGTGTGGGAGAGGACAGCGTGGAGGACGACAGAGACCAGGCCTTGGGTCATAGGGAGATGGTCATTAACTACCTCAGCGAGCCAGCCAAGCCAGCTGAGAGCCTCCTGGGGTTCTGGGGGGAGAGGTCGGGGAAGCTACAGCTGGTGGCAGGAAGGCTACTGGCTGTACCAGCAACGAGCACCCCATCAGAGAGGAGCTTCAGCATTGCAGGCAGAGTGGTGGAGGAGAGGCGTACCTCCCTTAAGCCTGAAAATGTGGATTCGCTGCTGTTCCTACACAGTAATGCAACGCTACATTTTTAGGTGTTCAACCTCAACCCTGTTGTTGCTGCAAAAACACATACAACACACACAAAACACACACACTATTGTCATTGACTACTATATTATTGTTATTCCTGTCTATAAGGTTTTTACAGAGGGGATTGTTGATGTATCATTCATAAAACAAGAATTTTGAAAGGGGCTTTATCCATTGTTCAGATTTCAGTTTTGTCAATGTAAGTGTATGAGTGTTGCATATTTCATTAGATATTGCCTCAGTTACATATTTAAACAAAGTTTGACAAAACTTGTAATACAAAAAATATTTGTCTAGACGTGAGTGATAAACTTGTTTCATGGTGATATCTGTTTGTTTAAATTTTTACATTAAAAATTCCATAGGCGGAGGTGGACATTTTTGTCCAGCAAAGGATCATTAACATGGTAAAAAAAAACTCATTGCGGGCCCAAAACCTTTCCTTTGACCGTGGGGTGGTGGGAAAATGTGCCAGGTGGACACAAATGTTCAGGCATCACCAGAGGGTTAATTTGCTGATGTTTGCAATGTTATTCATTGAGGTGATCATACAGTTATGAATTTGTTGGACTCACTCAGTTCTTATTTTGCTCTCGGGGCTGGGGAACAGATTGTCATTTAAATTGCCATTGAAAATAAAAATGTTGACTCTCACTCTTCATATTTATTTATTTATTTATATATATATATATATATATATATATATATATATATATATATATATATATATATATATATATATATATATATATACACACACGTCACACACACTACTTACAAAAGATGTTTGGCTTTTGGATTAAATTTCATAATGCACCTTTAATGCTCCTTTTCAGAGAGTATAAACAAATACAGGTGTTACCAAGGATACGAATTAAGGCCCCATTCCATTTAGTGTAGCAGAGCTTTTTCCAATGAGCCAGCATGCACAATAGCAGCACCCTGACTCTGTTTAGCCTGAATGGAATGGAGCCTTAATTCGTATCCTTGAACACCTGTACTTGTTTATACTCAATGGAAAGGTCTATAACCTTTACATGTGAACGTAATTTAACCTTCTCTAAACTTTTGAATGCTGCATATGTCCAATTGTTTAATGTTCCAGTCCTTATTGAATGACATGCTGTTCTCTTGGTCGCACTGCACGCGGAGGCTGAGCGCGCGCACTGCGCGCCTTCTCGGGCGCTTGGGGTAGGTTTTCCACACACACGTTATTTTGTGTTACGTGTGTGTCTCGTGCAGACGCAACTGACATATTGAGGCTATAGACGGACAAGCAACAACTTAATTCATCATCATTGTATTTATTTTATTTTGATTCTCTCGCCTTTTCTGTGCCTGACTTCCTGGTCTATCCAGCTTGACACGGTGCTCGCGGCTCGCGTGAAAAATAGAAATGAACCGATCTGAAGAGCTGCAGGCGCAGATGTGCGACCAGGCAGACCGGTTAACATTTGTGCTTCGGTTCCGCGTCCAGTGCGACAAGGTGATTAACCACAAACATCACAAGCAGCTGATCTAGTGGTTCAATGACAGTTTGTAGACAGTCCTCTTCTCTCTCCCTCTCCACCATGTTCAGAATATACATCCATCCATCCAGGCATGATGATCCATGCGTTTTACATATTTTCAATGAAAAAAACTAGACTAGAAAAAACGGTAACGGGACAGGATCGGGAGTGATTTATTCGGGATTAGGACGGGACGGGATTATTTTTTGATTTGGTCACGGGACCGAGACGGGACGGGATTTTTTTTGCGGGAGCGGGACGGGACGGGATTGAAAAAACACTCCCGTGTCAGCCTCTACTGCAAAGTTGCTGAGGGCGAGAAAATTCAATATTACGACTTTACATCGCTATACCCAACTGTACAGGCGCAAAAAAGCTACCCCATAGGCCACCCTAAAATAATCTTCAGAGATTTTGAGGCCGTCGACAAATACTTTGGCTTGATAAAATGCACAGTGTTACCACCCCGAGGGTTGTATCATCCCGTGCTGCCATACCGATGTAACAACAAACTGATGTTCCCTTTGTGTCGCACATGTACAGAGACCGAAAACCAGTCCGGTGAATGCGCTCACCGTGATTCTGAGAGGGCTCTTTCAGGAACTTGGGTCAGTCTCGAGTTACAGAAGGCTGTAGAAAAAGGGTATGTAGTGTCTAAAATAGATGAAGTATGGCATTTTGCCGAGAAGAGCGATGCCCTCTTCAAAGGTTATGTTAAAACATTCTTACAACACAAGCAGGAGGCTTCGGGGTACCCTAGTTTTGCAAAAGACCCAGAATCTAAAGCAAAATACATTCAGGATTATTATGCGAGAGAGGGGATCCAGTTAAATCCTGAAAAAATCACTGTCAACAAAGCTGTACGTAGCATCAACAAGTTGTTGCTTAATTCTTTGTGGGGTCGTTTTTCCATGAGGGAAAATCAGGCTACATGTGAGTTGGTGACAGATCCTGAGCAATTTACCCGTTACATGTTCAGTGATCAGTATGATGTGAGACAGTTTTCATTTGTGTCTGATAGTGTTGCGCTCGTCCAGTGGCGACATGCCATAGTACAATCCGCCAAAACCAAAAACATCAACATCTTTATCGGGGCCATGACAACCGCTTATGCGCGACTGATGTTGTATGATTTAATGGACAGTTTAGGGGAGAGGTGTATCTATTCTGACACAGACAGTGTGGTTTTCGTGTCAAAGGACGGTGATTGGATTCCCGAGACAGGTCCCTTTCTTGGTGAGTTAACTGATGAGGTTAATGGGGACAGCGGTGGTACCGACTACATTGTAGAATTTGTTTCAGGAGGGCCTAAATGCTATGCCTATCAAACGCATCATAACAAATCACAGTTAAAATGCAAGGGAATCACTCTAACCAGTCACAACACATCCATCATCACTCACGGCGCTTTAGTGGACCTTGTACACGAGTTTGTGAGTCACGACAACATAACACAAAATTTAATGACAAAATCAGACACCAATCGTTAGGAATAAAAAGACGTTTGAGCTGAAAAACAAATCAATTCATAAAAAGTTTCAGGTGGTTTACAACAAACAACGTGTCTTTCCTGATCTCACTACGCTGCCTTACGGCTATTAAAACATGGGTGCTAGGGATGTAGGGTTTTTTGATGCAAGACTTCAACACCCTTTTAGTATGATTGTTTCTGGGCCGTCAAACAGTGGGAAGACGTATTTTGTAAAAGCGCTAATAGAAAATGTAGAGAAACTAGTTTCTCAGAAAATTGAAAACATTGTATATATCTATTCATGCTGGCAGCCTTTGTATGATGATTCAAATTAATCTGACGATTAATTTGAATACAAATTATCTTGTTTTGTATAAAAAACCCCGAGACAAATATCAAGTCATGCTAATGGCTAGACAAATGTTTCCGGGGAAGAGTAAATTTTTTATGGAATGTTTTGAGGATACCTTATGGGTATCTTTTGATAGATTACAAAGCCCGAACGCCTGACCATCTTCGTCTCAGAACAGATATGCTTTCAGAAGTGCCTGTAGTCTATATGTCTAAAAACAAATAAAAACATGTCTGCACGAGTAAAGAGGAACTTGTCTTTATTGAAGCAAATGATTCATGCATCTCCTTCTCAGAGGAATGGTATTATTAAAGCCGCCTCCGAAGATCTTATTTTAACATTGTGCGAGATTGCCGTTAATGTTTTAAAAGGTAAGGTACCTTTAAATCCCAAGCAGTTTCAAAAGTTGAAGAAAAAGAAGGCGGTGATTAGGCTCATCGCAGATAAAAGCGTGTGTCTATTGAAGAAAAAAAAGAAGTTGCTGAATCAGTCTGGAGGATTTCTTTTACCCCTTTTGAGTGTCGCTGTACCTTTTTTAACGAATCTCATTACATCAAGACGTCTTTAGAGTCACCATGGAGCATGGTCAGAAAATGTATCTTGTACCTCAACAACAACTTAATCTTTTAAAAAGACCGTCTACACAAGAATCTATTCGAGAGACTGTAGAAAATGAACTGGACCGTGCCATCAAAGACATTTTGAATCAGAAAACTGATGACCTTTATGGAAAAGCGAAAAAATATTCCGCGGCGTTGCAGAGATATCTCGCCGTGGTAAAACAAGGGGAAAGGGAGCAGAACACGCTCACATTATCCCTCCCGGACGAGACGGCCGTTCATGGATCAGAACCTTTCAGTATGGATACTCAAGACAAGACAAAAGACTCTGTGTTTAATGAGGTTTTAAGAAACATTCCAAAAAACAGCAAGAAAAATGCTCAACACATTTTGGATAAAATGACTGCATCACAATCTATTACATCATGGACTAAGCAAGACGAGTTTGTTTTTAAAGGCAGTGTGGTGGCAGGATCTCATGTTCACGTTCCCGACAGTCGACGACCTATAGGATGGAGCGAATACATGCAATCACTGGCTTTACTGAATATCCCTTTATCAACTGTACCGAATCAGATAGTCAAGAGACAGATTGAAGAGTTTAAGAAACAGTCACTTAGCACCCCGGATCGTGTTACAAGGAGAATACATGTCGCAACAACCCCTTTTACACCCCCCGCAGTAAGTTTAACAGACTGGATAGATTTCTAAAACGTGACTTTGATTTTAAATAAAATGACAATTAAATGGAAATCATGTTCAGGTGTTTTTTATTTCAACAATTGTGTTGACAGCTTAAACATAGTGTATAGTCGTACAAATCTTACATAAATTTCAGGTTTGGACACCCTGTATGCATGTATAGCCGCTTTTTTTTTTACAAACAACAGAGGGTCGTATCTTTTTCACAAATTTACAAGCCATAATATCATTTTTAGACAGATTGCCTGTATATTTTCTCATCACTTCAGCATAAGTTCGCCCGGTATCCATATGATAAAGAAAGAAAACACAGTGTTGTCCACAAACAGCCGTACAAACATCTTGTACCTGTCTTACCGAATGTTGAATATTTGTACAATTTCTTTTTAGAAACGCATCAATTGATTCAGAAAAATGCCTGTAGGTAGGGTGATTACCAAAACTGTCAAAGAATGACCCCATGCCCCCCTTGTCAATGTATACAGACAACCAGTGTTGCCCACTTCTGTAAGAGGGGTCTGTGTTTATCACTAGCGCTACAGGTTTTACTTTAATAGGCCGTTTAGGTAGCTGATCACAGGCAAATACCCCTAAAAAGAGGCTTCTTTTAAGCAATTTATCAAGGATTTCTGTGAGTTCTATCGTATTCATGTTGGGGCGTTCTATTAACAATTAGAAGGAGTCTGTCAGGACATGTCTGCGTGCAGAGATTTCCAAAATGGACGAGTATGAAGAGTAACATACCAGATTTATTGTCCGTTGTAGGGGGTTTCTAAAACGGACCTCTAGTCTCACGTTACCGTTTTTTATAAGGGATACATGATTACCACACTCTTCATCAGGAGACAAGTTAAAACAAAACAAACTATAGCCTTTACAAAATTCTTTACGGTTTATGGCTAAAGCATGATTTTTGAGATATTTTCCTGTAGCAGAATACAACTGATTCTCTAATGGCGTGACCCCTAACAAAATCGTTTTTGAGGGGTATGATTGTCCGTCGGCGTATAAACACATAAATTCTATATCGTAATGATGGAAGTTAAACGGGTTACGAGCATAACTCCCTGTAAAGGCCTCATGATCGACAAATCCTAAAACGATAAATTTAGGTATTTGCCCCAAAAATATGTTTTCTTGATTACAAACACGAGTGCCTGCAGGGATACTAAAATTCTTGAGGCAGACTCTGTCGATGGGGTATTTCACGTTGCTATGCGTTAGAGCTTTAGCATGTGCTAATTTAACAGCTGGAGATACAGTGACTTTTTTTACATACAGACTCGCTGACATAATGTGGACGCGAAAGTCATCTGGTGTATTACGCATTAAGCAAAACTCGTTTTTAGCCCTTGTTAATTTAATCTTGAGATCGACCCCGTTTATCAATAGCTTGTCTTGAAAAAACAAATCAGAGTGTATGGGGGCAAGCAGTTCTACCACGCGACCTCCCCCCGTATAACCCATTCTCCTGTTAAGTCCTTCATTTTCCCCTCCGTCCACCACATCATCCATATGTCCTGCAGAGTCCATGCAAAACAAGCCAGATTCAAACTGTGTTTTCAAAGTATCCTTGCTATAATTTAGAAGACTCTCTATAATACATCGATAAGGATATGTATTTGATGATTGGGTTATGAGTCTATCCCCCAGAGAAATGTCAACTTGTGAAAATAATGTAGCTCCGGGGTAGTTAATAAACCCCACTTCATCTCCCACGGCCAGATTCCCTCCATTAGCCTTGGTAATCTTGACGCGTGTCAATAGATATGTATTGTTTAAATCCAGATAGTCCTCGCTACTCGCTGAAATAAAAAAATCCAACAGTGCAGAATCCGAGATAGCTGTAAGCGGCTGTATTTCCACATAGGAACTTTTTTCAATACTTGTCTGTGTTAAAGGTACCAGAAACAGATCCAACTCCGATTTCACACATTCTTTTGACATGTCATGTAACAAGGCCATTCTTGCTAGAATATATCCTTAGCTCTCGTCTTTCTACGTTTAGTAGGCTTCCTTCGCTTTGCCTGTGTCTTTCTCAGGCCCTTGGTGACATGCTTCTTATTTAAAACTCTGCGACGCTTTTTGGGTCGGGAACTCCCCCTTTGTCCAGGAGGTCTTTTTATTGGATAGCGGGCCATAGCCAATATACCTGACCCCTTTTGCGGTCTGCTACTGTGGTCCACAACTCTGGTAATAACGTCTGAAACAATGTTTTTAGCAGCCGTTTTCAGATGCGGTGCAGCGACCGTAAATCCTTTCTTGAGCAAAGGAAAAGCTAGTCTAAACAATCCACGGAAAATACCCCCAAGACCCGCCCCATATTGTGAACTGAGACCACTGTACCCCTGGTAAATCTCCACCAGCCTGAGCCGTGTAGTATGCTGTGTATTTGTCCATGTCGTTGACGTACGGTTGATGCATGATGGGTCCTTGCTCACAAATGGTGTTTGACTGGCCTAAAGTGTAGTTTTATTATTGTTTTTCCGTATGTAAAAGGTATGGAGCGGTTCTGGTCCGACTTGAGTGATATCTCGATGCTGTCGATGTGCGTCTTACAGAGTCTGTGATAGTGTGGTTTGTCGTACGTCCTTGTCATTATTCGATTGTTTGCTCCAGCACTATGGACGATTCTTAAAAGGGGTACGTAGCTGTCCCCTACAGATTGATATTCGACAATGTCGGTATAGACAAAAATATTGTACATCCCCACTTCTACATCTGCAGGATTCGGTGCAGTGTGAAGCTCTATCGCTATTTCTTCACCGTCTACGGTTTCAAATACTTCTCCGGGTATGAACCCCAACATTTGAGCAAGTTTTCCTCAAAATGTTAACGCTATATAGCTTATCGGTGAAACAGACACTCTATTTGAGATGGCATTATACTGAAACGCGATGCGATCCATACCACGGTCAGATAAGCTTTTATTTATCTCTACTATTAGCTGCTGCATGGACAAGTAGAATCCATGTGGAACTGTTAGATAGTATCTCCCGTTTGTTTTTTTGTCAAACACAACAAATTCTGCATCTTTTAGTGAAAAGCTTGTCCATGTTTTAGGATACTGTATTTCTATTAAACCTACTTCATAAGGTCCATTAAACTGTAAAGCCCGAGGCAGCTTGGTCCTAAAATTTGCTATGGTGTTGTCAGGGTAGAAGGATGTTGAAGAATTGCTAGGCAATGTTACGTAAAACCCCTCTCCGTCCATGTATACAACTTGTCGGCACCTTGTTACGACAAGTGAATGATTTGTCTCTCCAAAATCCATGAGTTAAATTTATCAGGCCATCCAACCCATTTGACGAACACCATATTCTTCCCCCGTCTTTTCTGTCTAGATAAGATCTTTTCTATTTTGAAAGTCTGACTTTTATCGATAATAATTTTTTGTAGCTCTGATCCATAAAATGTCCCCTCTAATATCTCTCCATCATAATCCTTTAAAGTATAAACTGGGGGTCTTCGCGGTATACATTCCGTCACAGTAAAATACTCGTCTGTATAATTCTGTTCGTAACCTTTTTTAAAAGAACCTCTCATTTTCGATATTCTCACTGTGTCACCGGGGTTGTATTTAAAGTCAACCAAATCTTTGTTCTTTTTTGGGTATAGATTGTTTTCTTTTTTTACCTCAGACGGGGTCATTTTAATGCTACGGTGATAGCTGTGATTGTACGAACTGACCAAGTCCTGCAGAATGTCGACATAACGTCTGGAGTTGTTTGCTGTTAAATATCTCCACATTTTGGTTTTCAGAGTCCTGTTGAAACGCTCGACAATACATGCTTTAGTCTCGTTGGTTGTGGTAAAATGCCTCATTTTATATTCTTTGATTAATGCGTTAAATTCCCTGTTTAAGAATTCCGTCCCTTTATCCGTCTGTAATTTCCGAGGTTTTCTGCCCTCATCTAGAATATCTTTAAACGCCTCTGTAACACATCTGCCACTTTTATTTTTCAGACAACGCACCCATGCATATTTTGAAAATATATCGATGCACGTTAATAAATAACGTACCCCATCGTTTTCTGAGGAATAAGCAGACATATCCACTAGATCTGCCTGGAACTGCCAATCTATTTTGTTTACTAAAATCCTATTTCTCTTAAAATGTATGGGTGCCATTTTGTGAAGAGTGTAAACATCTTGTTTTAAAAGCCAATTTTCTATATCAGAATCAGCGCAACGAACACCTGTATTTTCAAACACTGCCTGTTTAAGTCTTTGTATACCGCCGTATCCTCCTGCGTTCTTTGGGTCATAGTATATCTTTTTCAAAACTTTCTCCATCGCTGTCGTCGTAAGAATGAACACTCAATGTCTACGTTTAGAGGTTTTATTTCTGGCACATTGGTCAGGGGTTTTCATGTAAAACAATCATACATATTTTAAGAAGAAGCGTATTTTAAAAACTCAAAACAGGCGTCAGGATTTTTACAAAGGAGTAATGTCACGATATCGTACATAACATTTTTAACATGCACATACTGTTTCCTGTTTAACATTGCAGCACATAAATCTACGCTATAGGCGCAGAATGCGGCTACATGACCGCTGTGAAATTCGTCATTGTTTAAAGGAAAACATTTTAAAACGTTAGCAAGAATAGATTTTATGTCGACATCATTATCGTATGAAGTCAGTTTGTTTAAATCATTAACAAGAATGTATTTCACATCTACATATTTGACTGCAGTTGCATGCACCTTTGAATACCAGTCATCTGCCTGTCGTCTAACACATCCTTTTTGCATTTTAAATTCTGGAACCTTTACAACTTTATCAACAGTATCACACAACAAGGTATTCAATTTGTACATAGTGTACTGTATCTTCACATAGTTTATCACACTAGAGACAATACCCATTTTCAAGAATGTTTTCCACTCCAAATCTTCAGAGATTCTTGAACCACAGTATTCAGTTTCTTGTCCCCGCTTGTTAACTCTTTCAGCTTTTTACTGAGAAACGGTGATAGTAGCCACTTCAACAAAACAGATTCCGCAATGTCTTGTGTGTTAGGCGCTGGCAGCCCGAGACGATACAATACAAATGATTGCGCAGTTGCATAATTATCGTTAATAATCTCCCTTTTAATTTCCTCCACATGACCTTCAAGACAAAGTGAGGGGAGTATGTCAAAGCGTGAACGACAATGTTCTTTGTATATATCATCCAGATATAAACAATATACACAGTTTCTTACAGCGTTTTTCTGAAAAAATGCATGTAGATAGTATCCTATTATTACCACTATAACATCGTAAATGGTGGGATCGCGCTCCTCAGGGGCGGTTTTATAGTAGTCCAGTCCAAGACCCGCCCCATATTTTACTTGATTACTCACATCTTCAGAGAAGCCCTCTTCGGGGTTAAGAAATTCCATGTCGGTTTCATAGTCGTCCAGTTCAGGTTGTGGTTGATTACTCACGTTTTCAGAGAAGCATTCTTCGGGAGCAAGAAATGTTAGGTTTCTTTTACCCAACTCAATACCCAGCTCGTCCACCCATGAGTGATCATTGCGTTGATTTGTATTACAACTAGGCACCTCCGCGTCAGCCGACACATTACCTGTACAAACATATATGCCATGCATTATCATCACAATACACTAGCATGTCTATATTCTTCACAATGTTTATATCAAGGGGTGGCAATCATTTCTTTATCATCACCATAATCGTCATTAAGAATCTTTGTTTTGAGGTCATCATAGGTCTTGAACACTTTATACCATCTGAACAAAGTATCGATCCGTTCAAAAATGTCTAACGCTTTCCCCCATTCGCTCCACTGCACGAGAAATCCATTGGTAAACCATGTTTCCCATTCTTTAGTCGTAAGAGGGCAGAGCTTGCCTTCATGCAGAGTACCCTTTCGGGCCTCATGAATAACAGTGCTATCCAGACATTGTCTGAAAAATATGTATGATTCGGGATCGTAGACCGCCAAGTCTGTCTCCACACGATAGACCTCCCCACATATTGATCCATTCCATTGAACAGCATACACTCCTTTCGAGTTGTTCAACTCTTTACAAATTTTGTTTCTGAAATAAACCCAGTCTTCGGCATGAAATCGAATGTGCGGTGTTACTCCTTGCAGGAACATTTCATCAGCTTCTCTTATGTAGAGGTAAACAGCACCTTGTTCGAACAAATACCCCGAAACCCTACAGTCTGGTACATCCCACTCGTACAAAGGGGTCCACGCTTTCTGATCCAAAAAACGTGCTACATGCATAGGCGCTGATCTTTTCCTATTAGTCGCCATGAGCAGTTGAGCGTCGTCAATATTTATGCGACGTTTTGGAGTAGCGACATCAAAATGGGTACCTGTATTAGCCATGTGTAGATGGAATTCTTCTTGCGTATCCTCCCAACTTTTTCAAGACCTTGATTTGTGCGTCTGTCCAGGCCGGTATTTCGGAATGTTCTTTAGCCGCTGGACACTTGTCACAAACAGGATACCGTTGTAACGGAGTCTGGCCACCTATGAAATGCGTTCTTTTTCTTGAATTATTGTCAGATTCGGAGTCCATGAAAGTGTCTAGCCGCACGCAGTGATGCCAAGTCAGCTCCAAACTGACCGTTACACTATTTGCTAGAACGCATCCCCGGTTTATATAGGAATCGCCACTTTCACACGTCATTTATGGGGAGGTAACCTTCCTATATAGGACTTCCCCCCATTCACACCACTTTAAAGTTTTAAAATCCTGCATACCAAAATGACAGCTGTGTTTTACGACCCCTATTTCCCCTCGTTTTGATCCTATGTACGTCACACCACTCGGACACTCCTTTTAAGTTTTAAAATCCTGAGAAATAGACACATTTATTATTTTACATCCTGACTTGTTAGTTCTTGCGGATACAGGATACAATAACAATATGTTAAACACCATCACCACAAGCACACACACACACACAACCACACACACACCCACCCACGCATCCAATACATTTTGATTAAATGATGATCCCACGCATACACTTTGATTGTCACAATTAACATTGCAACAGCCTGGCGGCGCCGGCGAGTTGTTTGGGGGGGGGGGGGGGGGGGGGCTAGGGGGTAGGGTTAGGGTTGGGGTTAATGCACGTGCCCACTCGTGCGCACCATGCGGATTTGCATGGCGCTTTTAAAAATAAAAATAAAAGAAAATAAAAAATGTATGACCCGCGCGCGTAACACCCCGCCCATCGCATACGCTTTGATTGTCGCAATTAACATTGCAACAGCCTGGCAACGCCGGCGAGTTGTTTGGGGGGGGGTTAGGGGGTAGGGTTAAGGCTCATTTATGCTCGACGTACGGACGTAATTGTACGCGTCCGTTTCTAACGTTGTTACCGTCACTGCTCACATACTTCCATGCGTCCTTTACGTTGGCATAGATGTTAACCAATACATCCACTAGGGGGCAGCGCAGAGTCAAAAGTTTATGACAACAAACCATAGACTGTAAAAAGAAAACAACAAACATGGCGACTATGGAGGAGGTCTTGATTATGTACATAATAAATAAAAGAAGAAAACGGGCTCGTTGTAAGAGGCGGTGGTCGGTAAGGCCGTTAAATTCATCGCGGCTGGAGGACGGAGAGTTTTTCTCTCTCGTCCGTCCGATGCGATCTATGGACACAGAGCGCCACTTCCAGTATTTTCGGATGTCGGCTGGGGCGTTCGATGACTTGCTGCGCCGGGTGGCCCCTCACATCCAGCACAAACCATCACACAGCGCGCCTGTGAGTGTGGCGGAGAGGCTTGCTGTCACCCTGCGCTACCTTGCCACAGGAATGAGCCAGCAAGCTTTGGCAGCAAGCTACAAGCTGGGTACCGCAACTGTGAGCTGCATAGTCAGGGAGGTGTGTGCTGCGATATGGACTGCGCTCGAAGACGAGTTCGTGGCTTTTCCACAGGGGGAACAGTGGGAAGGGATCAGGAGAGAGTTTTGGGAGATGTGGCCTCACAGAGTCTATCTTCAAAAAGTTCAGCCATCGTGTGTCTTCTTCTTCTGTCTCACACTGGCTCTAGGCTCCGTATCGGGTAGTGACGGCAACAGCGCCCCCACGGCTTCCGGTGGTACTGCTCCGTTTGGTGCGTATCCGTAAGCTTTGTGGAAACGGTCGAAAAACGGACGAAATGAACGCAGAGTACGGACGAAAGGCTCCGTCCGTATCCGTATGCGTATTTAACGTTGAGCATAAATGAGCCTTTAGGGTTGGGGTTAACGCACGTGCCCACACGTGCGCACCATGCGGATTTGCATGGCGCTTTAAAAAAATAAATAAAATAAAAGTATGACCCGCGCGCGTAACACCCCGCCCCACGCAAGCACGTGCGCGTGCAAAAAAGTGTCCTTTATATACTACTCACCCGGCGTTGACGCTGTATTTTTGACACGGCGGTGGACAAAGCTAACAAGTAAAGATATTAAACACAGCATAACAGCATTAGGCGTTGGCGTTTGCAAGGTAAACCCAATTCTTCCTAATGTCAATAAACTATCTAGCTTGTGCATTAGATTCTTTCCCAACATTTCCCAATGATTACTTTAACCAGGTCATTGCAAATGTTCAAAGAACATTTGTCTGACTTAAGCCAATTCGACAATTAAACAAATAAAACTAAAAAACTAAAAACAAAAACATCAAAATCAAAATGCAATCTATTTCAACAAAACACATGGAAAGCAAGACATGGTTGTTTCCAAAGGCCGAACTCTACGCCCAGCGAGCAGATAGCGTTTAGATTTTATGACTAAGATAACCTCAAGGTCCCAGGTCATGGGAGAGAGCTCTTAACAATTAGCACTTAGGTTTGTCTCCTTTAATTTACACCTTTAGCCTGGTTTATCTGTCTCTAAGTTGTAAGAGGACACCTCTGTGTTCCTCTCCTAGAGCAGACTCATTCTTTATGTTAAGGATGAGTGAATATGATGTACAAAAGAAATGAGGAAAACAACCTGTAAATGTATAACAGAAAATAAACATATTCCCCCCTCGTGACTTTGAAGAAGTCACGCAAAACTAGCAAAGTTAAGCATGTTGCATTCATTCTTCCCGCTTGTATTGTCCTTTATATATTGATGATAATAACATAAAATATATATGACAGTGATTCTGGGTCCTAGTTTATCAAGCTTTTTGGAACAACTAATTTAGTCTTCTAGTGTTACCTTTGAATCTTATGCCCACATTATTTGATTTACTTTTAGACTAGGTAAACTTATTCAATTGTTCTAATAAGGCCAAATTCATGAGCTAGTCTCGCCCCACTGGAAGAGCTCTTCCCAGTTAGATTAGATTAGATTCAACTTTATTGTCATTACACATGTATAAATACAGGGCAACGAAATGCAGTTTAGTGTCTAATCAGAAGTGCAAAGAGCAGCAAGTGCAATAAATAAATACGTACAGTATGTGCAAAAATACGTATATACAGTGTGAGCAATATATAGGAGAGCAATATAAACAGTATGAACAGTACTATATGTACAATATACAGGAGGGCAGTATAAAAAGTATAAACAGTATGAACCTTATAGAACATAAAACAGTAGCCTATAGTGCAGTATAAGGAGTATAGAGTAGTATTCAAGTCAAGGTTTATTTCATCCATTTACATGGAAATTACATTGCTGTGCACTCCGTCATGCCCACATAAAACACATAATAAAAAATAAAATAGCCTCCGTAGAGGGTACACTAAGACATACCTGTGCCGGTAGTTACAGGCACTGATACAGAACATTTAACATAGTACAACAAATAAATTAGCATAAGACAGACACATAATTAAGAGAGTTCTACAAATGTACGATTAACGTGCTCATTGTGCTGCCTAATCGCTTGTGGTATAAAGGAGAGGGCATACCGCTTAGTGCGTGTCAGAGGTGCTCTTAGCCGACCACTACGCTCTATGACTTTGCTCTCCAGACAAGTATGGAGAGAGTGACCAGGATCCTGCATAATCTTAGTGGTCATTTTTTCCAAGCGCTCCTGATAAACACTATCTAAAGTAATTTTCAGCCCCGCCATGTTGCCTGCCCTTTTGTTCACTTTATCAATCTTTTTCTTCTCAGTAACCCCCACATTCCCTCCCCACCCAACAAGACAGTAGCTCCACACACTGCATATCACAGACATAGCAAACATCTTCATAACCTCAGAGTTCACGTTAAAAAGCTTCAGCTTCCTCATACAGTACAAACGTGGACTCAGTTTGACCAGCAGTGATGAAACATGGTCAGACCATGTCAGTTTATCATTAAAAACAACCCCCAGGTATTTGTATGTATTCACTCTCTCTACAATTGCCCCTTTAACTTCAACTTCCACTGCCACCGAGGTTCCCTTATTTCTTCTAAAATCTATCACTAGTTCTTTTGTTTTCTTGACATTTAGCTCTAGAAAATGACTGTCACAATACTCCACAAAGGAGTTTATCTCTTTTCTGTAGTGGCTATCATCATCCTGTCTAATAAGACCTAGTAAAGCGGTATCATCTGCAAATTTCACTACTTGACAGCTTGGGTGAAGGGGGCGGTAGTCTGAGGTGTAAATAGTAAATAAAAAAGGAGATAGGACTGTACCCTGCGGAGAACCTGTATTGGTAGTGATCTTACCTGACTTTGTACTTGCGTTCAACTTGACAAATTGGGTTCTATTCTCTAAGAAGTTTAGGATAAACAAACTGAGAGCCCTTGGTACCATCATTGTTATAAGCTTTTCAACCATAATGTGTGGTTGGATGGTGTTAAAAGCTGAGCTAAAGTCATAGTATAGGATCTTAACACAGTGGCCATTAGTGTCCAGATGTGAGTAAATCTGATCAAGTTTGAAAATAATAGCATCCTCTGCCCCCCTTCCTGTCTGGTAAGCAAACTGACAGGGATCCAGGTATTTCTCTACATGTGGCTTTAAGTTATTTAAAACAATTTTTTCACACACTTTCATAATGACCGAGGTTAGGGCCACTGGTCTCAGGTCATTCATACACTCCACTGTTTTCTTTTTAGGTACCGGTATGATACAGGATTCCTTCCATAAATCAGGCAAAACATTAAGGGAAAAACAATAATTAAACATGGTGGAAAAAATGCTGGCTAATTGGAAGGCACAGCTTTTCAGCTGGGACCTGCCGCTTTGGAGGCCCTTAGCTTTCTAAACATATTACACACCTCACGTTCATCAGTTTGTAGGGTACAATCCCCTTCCGTGGTGTTAAGTAACTGCTCTCTCAGCTTGGCCCTTTCCTTAGAGAAGTCAATTTTATCAAATCTATTGTAAAATGTATTTAAATCATTTGCATATTCCATGGTGCCATTCAGTTGATGCCTTTCAGGTTTTCCCTTGCCTACATACCCACTCATAAGCTTCATGCCATCCCACACCTTCTTCATATTATTCTCTCTAAAATGGTTTTCTACTTCACATTTATACCTATATTTTTCCTTATTGATTTCTTTTCTAAGTTCTTTCTGAACTGTTTTTAAAAGTTCTTTATCTCCTTTTACAAAGGCTTTTTTCTTTAGTCTTATCAACCTTCTAATCTCTTCGTTCATCCACGGTTTACAATTTGCATAAACCTTGACCTGTTTCTCTAGGGCAACTACATCGACACAAAAATTAATATATCCACAAACAGACTCAGTCAGTTCATTTATGTCTTTTGCAGTATTCTCAAAAACCGCCCATTCAGTTTCTTCAAATACATCCTGCAGTCTCTCAATCACGTCGTCAGTCATCTTTTTGACAGCAACCGTTCTCGTTTTCTGTCTCTGAACCAGCGGTATGTATTTGGGACAAAGCAACACCAAGTTATGGTCTGCCTTGCCAAGATTTGGCAACTGTCTAGACAAATAAGCGTCCTTTATTTTGGTGTAGCAGCAGTCAAGTAGCGCATTCCCTCTAGTGTTGCATTTGACGTGTTGGTAATAATGTGACCCGTTGGGTTTTACTACACAATGGTTAAAGTCCCCGGTTATCATGATAAACGCATCTGGAGATGCTAATTCAATCCTATGCACGGCCTCATGTATTTCCTCTGCAGCCTCCTTGGCTACATTCTTATTTGGGACATACACCGCCATCAGAATCACATGAGAAAACTCCCGAGGGATGTAGAAAGGACGTATGTTGACAGTCAATATTTCTACATTTGGAGTGCATGTATGTGACTTAATAGACGTGTTGTTTGGGTGACAGTAATCCTCGTTAACGTAAACCATAAGTCCGCCCCCTCCATGTTTCATTGAATCCGCTGTTCTATCTCCCCGGAAAACTTTAAATCCATCCATCTCCACAAGTTCATCGGTGTGGGTCCTTGTAAGCCATGTTTCGGTAAAAGCCATTAAGCTTATGGATCTAAATTCATGTAACGAGACATTTGCTCTTAGTTCATCCATTTTGTTTCCGATCGATTGCACATTGCCCATAATCAAGGACGGAATATACGGCCGGCATTTTCGTGATTTTAGTCTCTTTAAAATCCCCCCTGCTTTACCTCTTCTGCGCCGTCTTATCTCCTTCGGGATCTGGAACTTTGGAAAGCTGCCTGGCGTACTTTTCCGTTGTTGTTCCAGAGACGCACCAATCTCTCTTAACTCCGCAGCTGAGTAACAAACTCTCGCGGCTGAGCATTCTCGATTATCCAAAGCTTGCAGTATGTATATGCAGAGCAGCAACAGTAAACACTTATCGATGTCCATTGTAGCCTCTTATAATAAAACAATTAGACGAACTTTGGGCATAGTAACGCGGGGTAACAGCGTGGTCTGCCACAAGAGCAGCGACCTGACAGACAGACAGAATTCATCTCTTCATATTAATAGTATGCATAATGGTAATAACAGATGTAGGGCAATAAACAGATAGTATGAACTAGGCCTGCACGATTAATCGAATTTTCATCGTCATCGCGATGTGAACGTTCGCGATAAACACATAGCAAAAGCTGGTCTATAATGCGATAAGTTCGCCATGCACACTCGGCGTGGCATTCTGACATTTGGGGCCATGCATGCACACACTAGTCAATCAGATGACGCCAAGCTCCGCTGACGTTCCTGCAGGATAACGCTACGTAAAGATAGCGTTGCGGCTGCGGCGCGCCGCTCCTGGGACGCTGCTGAGACGTTCCGCAGCGGCCCGGTGGAAATACTTTCATTGACTAGAGTGGCAGCGATCAGCAGCGGTGACCGCGACGCAGCCGTAACGCGACGCTCACGTCCCCTACAGCGTAGCGCTGCGAGGCGGCTGGATTCGCGGGATCACGCGAGAACTACAAGACCACGCGAGAATCAGGAGACCACGCGATCATTTGTAGATGTCAAAATAGAACAAACAAATAAAAGGTTACTTTGCCTTTCCGAAGTTGACTTGCAGTTGCTTTGTCTGTCAGAAGTTGATTTGCTGTTGATTTGGTCGTTTTTCCTAGATTTGTGTGCTTCTACCATGAGTTGGTAGACGATATATAGTAAATGTTTACTTTTTTGTCTGGTTTAATTGTGTTTAGTGTTGTTTATTGTTGTTATGTCCTAATGTGTTGTGCTGTAGCCTATAGACAAAGTCAGTTATAAACGACGATTTGGCCGTGTTCAATCGGGAGGGTGGTTTTATTTTGAAAATTGACCGGATGCTCTATGGCTTTTACTATTTCACTTCCTGCCCGGTCGGTCTGCTTTGTTTAACCCCTCAGACCCGCATTATGTTCCAAGGTTGTGAAAAATATAATAATGACTTTTTCCCATCCTTAATGCACCCAGAAATGAGAATCAGAAAAAAAAATGTTTTAATCAAAACTCTGGACATGTCCGAATGGACATCGGGTCCGAACAGTTGTTGAAATACCAACATCATATAACAACATCATACTTATTTTTGTCTTATAATTGTCACATTGACATCAAATAGAACATGAACCTGAACAGTTCAAATGATGTTTTTTGTAAGATTCAAACAGCTTTACAACATAACATATATTTTATTTTTTATTTTTTTGTTTGTTTGTTTGGTTACAATTTACTAACAAAAATAACTTTAGAATCTCACATTTCTGTCACTTCAGCCTCATTTTCTGTGGGCATCTTTGAAGCAATTTCTCTGTGACACAAAACAAAAGTGCACCTGGCACTTGTCACAGTAGACGTGCGTTTTTCCTGAACAGCCTGGCAATTTGCACCTTGTTGCTTCTTTCTTTGCATCATAATTTGGCATGTGGTCCAGCATGTCAGTCTGCACCTCTTGAATGGGCCGTTTTTCCACAGCTCCTCTCTTTTTTGGTGGCTCCTCATGGTGAGTTGGACTTGTACATGGACTGGGTGTGTTGGAACTGCTCGGCCTCCCTCGTTTTCTCAATGCTTGGGGCTTCCCCATGCGCACGAGAGCTTCTGCCACATTCAATTTGAATTCAAGGAGATCCATGACTTGCTGTGGGGGAGTGCCCTGGCGCTCTTTATCTCTGCGATACTCAAGCCAGCTGTTCACTACAGCAACATCAAAGGCATGAGTGATCATGCGCAGTGACCATTTGCGGGACCGGATGGTAATCCTGTAAAGGCTGATGAGCTGATCAAGCTTGTCCACCCCTCCCATGGCCTCATTGTATTTCTTCACCACCTCTGGACGCTTGACCTTAACAAACTGCTTTTCTTTCTTCTCCCACCTAGAAACTTCATCTTCATCTCCTACACCAACAAAGTTGGAGGCCAGCACAACAGAGCGGTTATCAAACCACTTTACTAGAACCACCTTTCCATCCCTACTCCTCACTACATCGTGGTTCCCTCGCTCTTTCTTTGACATTTCTTTGTCACTCTTCAGTGGAGGCTTTGCAAAGCGGACAACCCTAGCTGTGCCAGCCGCATGGATTTTCTTTTCTGCTAGCACTTCAAGGACATTGTAGGTGGTGAAGAAGTTGTCAAAAAAGAGCTTGTGGTTAGGAGTCTGGATTCTCTGGCACAGGTGGGCAACCACACCTGCTCCATGGCCTAAAACCTTCTTGCTCTGCTCAGAGAGCTCTGTTTTGGCACCTTGATAGATGAGGAAATCATAAGCAAGGCCACTTTTGCCACAGAGGAAATATATCTTGACACCCCATGGTTCTGGCTTCCCTTTGATATACTGAAGCACAGAAAGTTTCCCCCTGAAAGGCACAATCTGCTCATCAATAGCGAGATGTTCCTCCACTTGCAGCTCTAGACAGCGTTTCCTTATGGAATCATAGAGTGGTCTGACCTTGTAGAACACATCAGTGTTTTCAGAGGGCCTCTCATTGTTGTTCACCACATGCATGTTGGAGCGAAGCTGGAAAAATCGGTCACGAGACAGGGTGTCCCGGAAAAGGCCGATATTGAGAGTGGAAGACCAGTACATTCGCACTCTTGGCAAACCCAGTGCCCCCATTGCCAAATGTAGACCAACAAGGGCTTCAATCTCAGAAACTGATGCATGTTTATACCCCCTGACTGCAGTTTGTTCTGCATAGATGTTAGTCATTGTTGTCATCAGCTGGAACATCTCACTGGGAACATACTCCTTGAAGTAGTCATATGGTGTTAGTGGCTCAGGGCGCTCAGGAGCTTCAGGACTTTCCCATGTCGTGTTTACTGGGGTAAAGGGGGTGCGACGCCACTCAATATCACTCTTCCTCGTGATGCAAAAAGGCCATCCTCAAGCAACAGATTTCTATCTGTCTCCTCAGACTCATAATCATCTCTGTCCTCCTCATCCTGACCTTCCACTGCCTCAATCTCAACTTCTTCCCCTACCAATGGTACCTCTGCCTCATCCCTGTCTTCCCCTGAAATCATTAGCAGAACATTATCTGTCTGTGCTACAGTATGTCACCATACTGTTCCTGAGTATGTAAGGGCCCTAAACTTTGTATGTATGTATGTATGTATTTACTTATTTATCTATGTATTTATTTATTTATTTTATATTGTACATGTGATATTAATACAGAATTAAACATGACTATTTTTCAATATGACATTCACTGACTTTCTACACTCACCAACTCTTGGAAATCTATCAGCATCTCCATCTTCCTCATCGCTTTCCAAAATGCAATATCAGAGATATGTCCATTGTCAATCAGTTCAAAGACTTCAAGGGCTGTATATTCTGCATATGGAATATTTTCAACTGATTATCAACTTATTCTCTTGTTCTGATGTACTGTTTTTATAGTAATAAGGTCATTCATCAATACAGGCGAATTGAGTTCAATAACATGGTTTCAGACCCACTGTCCATTCTAATGGACATCGATATTTGAAAAAATCCTGTGTAAAAACTTGCACTGAAACATGTGATATTACACTTCTATTCATACATTCCATCTTTCAATAATATATCAAAACTATGAAATCTTCACACAAATATCTATAAATGTGAATAAAACTGTTGAAAATGATCCTTACTTCGACGTGTGGGATGAAGCCCTGCCATGCCTCTATTCCATGTGGTGGATTTCTTTCATACGTCAACAAGCAAAGCTATACTGCCGTTTCATTGGTTGTTGAACGTCCAATTATATGGACTTGAGGTTTCAAGTGGTGTTAAATGTTGGAAAAAGTTTTAAAAAAAATAAAAATTAAAAAAATTAAAAAAGGCCCTGTCATGTGACGTCCATTGTAATGGACGCAGGGTCTGAAGGGGTTGATGCGTTTCAGCAGCGGCTCGCGTCAAAAATAGAACGCTACGTAAAGATAGCGCCGCTGCTGGGACGTTCCGCAGCGCGCCCGGTGGAAATGCTTTCATTGACTAGAGTGGCAGCGATCAGCAGCGGTGACCGCGATGCTCACGTCCCCGGTGACGCGAGCCGCTGCTGAACCGCGTCAATTTAAACAGAGCAGACCGACCGGGCAGGAAGTGAAATAGTAAAAGCCATAGAGCATCCGTTCAGTTTTCAAAATAAAAACACCCTCCCGATCGAACACGGCCACACATCGTTGTCGTTTATAACTGACTTTGTCTAGTGATGGGTCGTTCGCGAACGAACCAGTTCGAACGAACGACTCTTTAAAGTGAACGAACTGACCTCGTTCGCCACTCTCGTTCGCGTCGTTCGTCTCGTTCGCTCGTTCGCTGAGTCTCTCTGACGCTGTGTTCCCACCAAACGCGATGAACGCGATTTAGTCGCGCGTAAAATGAAATCGCGTCGCGCTAGACGCTCCAGTTTTGACGCTGGTCCAATATGCCAAAAAACGCCTCATCGCGGCATCGCGGCATCGCATCGGGCGACGAGCCCGCCCAAACAACAACATTTCTTCCGCCATTTCATTCTCTCGTCGACCATGGCTGAGATAACCACCTGCTCTGCCCAGAACTGGTGCTTCATAGCCGGCCATAACCTCGTTGTTATCCAGTGGAAAACAATCGCTAAAAAAAAAGAAGTAAAAAAGATCTGTGTGTGTGTGTGTGTGTGTGTGTGTGTGCCCCCCAACTTTGATTATGGTCAATATATAATATAATATCATATCATATAAAACATGTATCATTGTGCAACACTGTGTACGTCCGTACGTCAGCACGTCAGCACGTCGGTGACGATCTCAAAGGTGATTGGCTGTCGCGGCGCGTCTTCACGCGAATTCGCCGCAAAAGTTCAATTATTTCAACTCGAGCGATGAAGCGTCATCGCGCCGGGCGACGCGATGGAAGCGATTTTTCGCGGCCAACGCGTCCATCGCGCCGCGCTATCGCGTCCATCGCATCGCCCGGCGCGATGACGCGTCTAATCGCGTGTTTGCATTGACTTTACATGTAATCTCGACGCGCGATGAAGCGTCATCGCGTTTGGTGGGAACACAGCGTGACGCGCTGATTCGCGGCGCCGCTGATTCGCGAGTCGTTCGCTGACTGATTGACTCGAGGACTGAGACGTCACTCACGACTCGTCATCACGAGAGCCAGCCAATGTATGTTGTTTGTCTGTCTGTGAGTCTAGGACGCTTTCGAATGGTTGACACATTAACAATACCACTTTCACATTTGAATATTGCCTTTTACATTTACATATCAGTGAAATGGTAAATACATGCTGTCTTTGTATTTTCTGTGTCATGCCAGATTAATAAAATATTTGAATGTCTCGTCAATCTGTCTCGTTCTTTCATGCTTCCTTCTCACGCACGCGACCCGGCCGGGACCCCCACCTTGGTGGATCTTGGTCTTGAGTGGGGGTGGCCAATGGCCATCTTCACAATAGTAAATAAAATATGCCCAGAATAAACACAACTGTACATCATTAACTTTAAAACTCATCATTGCTAAATCAAGTCTATAATCTACTACGCCCCCCCCCCCCCACACACACACACACACACACACACACACACATCCCGCTGCGTTTGGTTTGTCTAACTTTACCTTGAATTGGGGGAACGGGGCATTTTGATCCTGACATGTCATTATGCATACATTAAATAAATCTGTTGAACTCAAATTAAATACATATGTTAACATATTCAACCAGACACAATGTTGTATTTGCTATTAACACATTTATTAACACCATCATTTGCACCATTGCACGATTGTGAATCGTGATTTCGTGATTAGTTAGTAAATGAGAAGAACGAGGGAGTCCGAGACCGACTCAGCTGCATTGATTCGTGAACGAGGAGGAGCCGAGTCTGACCGACTCGGCTGGCATTCGCCGTTCGCCGAGTCGTTCGCGATTCGCGAACGAGGGAGGAGCTAAGTGAACGACTGAACGAGTCAGTGAATGATTCAGCGCTACCGGAAACACGAACGAACAAACGAACGAACGAACGAACGACGCGAACCGATTCGCGCAAACGAACGAGAAAATCCACCACTAACTTTGTCTATAGGCTACAGCACAACACATTAGGACATAACAACAATAAACAACACTAAACATAATTAAACCAGACAAAAAAGAAAACATTTACTATATAGCCTACCAACTCATGGTAGAAGCACACAAATCTAGGAAAAACGACCAAATCAACAGCAAATCAACTTCTGACAGACAAAGCAACTGCAAGTCAACTTCGGAAAGGCAAAGTAACCTTTTATTTGTTTGTTCTATTTTGACATCTACAAATTATCGCGTGGTCTCCTGATTCTCACGTGGTCTTGTAGTTCTCGCGTGATCGCGCGAATCCAGCCAGTATCCAATCCAGAATTTATTTGTGTTATTTATTTAAGCTCTTTTCCCCTGAGATTCTTTTATTTCAATAGATACTTTTTGTTTTTGTTGAAAGCAGGGTAAGGAAACTTTAATTTATTTTTACAATAACATGTCAATTAATGTTATGTGGGTTTCAATAAAAGCATGCACAAGAATATTATTTTCCCTTTTTTTTATGTAGGCCTAATTACCATCAGCTATTCGGTGTTTGAGAGTACCTAAAAGCAGGGAATCTATTAAAGCTGAAAAATCTGAAAGAGACAGGAACTGTATGCAAACTTAAATATTTTCTTATTTATCGCAAGTCATATCGTCATCGCAATATTGAACAGTGTGATCGTGTGATGCCCACTGAGGTGGTTTCACAATTATTGGTGGTTTCACAATTATTTGGAGTAGCCAATAATTGTACTTAAGGTTAAAATCCCTGTTTTTATCTTTATATTAGATAAATAACTTTTTGTGGTGTGAGTTCACCAGTGTAAGGATATATGCTGTTCCAGTCCTCACCTATGGGAGGCGGTGTGTGGTCACACTGTGCTGCCTCGAGGTAGGCGGGAAGTACTGTGGAAAGTTTCGGGTCCTCAGTGCTTATGCTACGCTCGAGAAGACAACTTGTGTTTGCCGCCTCATCTTTGATAGTGTTTTGTGTTCCATTAGGTGAGTGAATGATGTCAAAGCACCAGTACATGGTAGATAGCATGTTCAGGTAACTAATGAACCAAGAATGTCCGGTTAGAAGGTGATGTGTGTTACCGTATGTTGTATAGGGTGACCAGATATGAGTTTGTGAAAAAGAGGACACCTCAGCACTGGAGGCGGGTGTCCACAGACATGGTGACTAGATATGAAAATGAGCTTTATTGGCCCTTAACAAACAAACATAGAAAATAGAAAAAACACTGCCTCAAAGTGCAAACGCACAGAAAATACAGACCTAAAGTAAACATTTTCAATGTTTGGCCCTATAAAACAATAACCTAAAAAAATAATAAAAAAATAAAACATAATTATTTGTATGGGCACAAAATAAAAGATTTCAAAAAAAGTAATACATGGCTACATGGCCTATGGCTTTTCAGTCCTCCTCACGTGGGGCGTATTTCTCAGATGACTGAATTTTCCCCAACATACAATTGTTGGGGAAAACTCAGTTGAACATGGATATTTATTTTTTAGTTCATCCGTGAACTTGCATTTACGTTTCAGCATAACTGCAGAGACGCCACCGGTACATGCGCTCTCTTTGATAAACAAGGAAGCTGCTCGCACCACTGAGGCGCAGACTGACCAATTAAAAGCTCACAGAAAAGGCTATCGATCAATGACGGTAGCTCTACAGTCAGACCGTACATATGCAAGGACATAACTCTCCCTACTCACTTCCACTCAAAGCAAAGCGAACAGAACTGAGTAGGGGGGGGGCGGGACTAGTTTGTGAGCGAACACAATGGAAATTCCGATGTTGTATGTTTGAAAACAAAATCCCGGACGATTTCGAAAATCCGCCCGGACATTTTTTTAGGTCTCAAAAAGAGGATATGTCCGGGCAAAAGAGGACGTCTGGTCACCCTAATGTTGTATGTCCTAGTTTATCGTGGCTAGCGTCAGCGCCCGCTCGGGCATTAGTCATTTCCCGCTGCGCCAGACATTGCGGTCTCCCGTCTGTATACTGTCTATTGTTATCTGTATGTCGGTTCCATGAAGATGTGTTGGTTAATGTTGGTTAATGTACACGTACATTTACTCGCACATACACACGCACACACGTACATTCACTCGCACATGCGCTCACACGCACGCGCATTCGCTCGTGCACGTACCCGAACGTATACGCACACACATTCATTCACACATACGCGCATACAGACGCATTCACTCGCATTCACTCGCACATACACACGGACATTCACTCGCACATACACACCCGCGCGCTCACACGCACGCGCACACTCACATGCACGCGCATCCTCTCGCGCACGCGCCGGCACACACATCCACTTGCACACACTCATTTTAGGTTATAAGTTAGTTATTTGAGAGCTCTTTCTGTCATTTACAATACATGGGTAATGTTCATGAATGTGTGGTTGTAACAGCCAGTTTAAATATATTTCTGAGACAAAATAGAGACCAATACCGAAGTTTGTTACAGGTAAAAGATTGTTGAAGTGTGTAACTAAAATAAGAAATTGTAGCTAAATAAGGAATTGTAACTAGATAATGTAATGTAAATTGTAATGTAATTGTAATCCAAGTCAACAATAAGACTGAATTGAGTAATGCTGTGCCAAGCAATATAAAATGTGAATTTGATTAAGAGCCAATAAACTCAGTGCTTATGCTACGCTCGAGAAGACAACTTGTGTTTGCCGCCTCATCTTTGATAGCGTTTTGTGTTCCATTAGGTGAGGTGAATTTAAATCTCTGTCCGCACGATATTTTGGGGGCTCGTCCGGGATCGGCTCCGCCCACTGATGCGTGACGGTTGCTGATCCAGTGATATCTGAACCTGAGACCAGAGAAGCTGTTCGCCGTCTGCGTTGAGGTGTTCGCTGGTGTATGGCTACAGGGCAGAAGCAACAACGGAAACAGAGATATCCCCCAGTTGGTGTCCAAAGGAAGGAGGATCAGAGGAAAAGGATCTTGCCTTGAGAGGGAACCGAACTGCAGGGCAGCTCTACATACGTCACCAAGACCAACCAAGAGAGCCAAACATCGTCTTACACCACCAGATCCACAACCATGTCAGCGCAACGCAAAGAACTAGTTTGGAAGATCAAAAAGAGCTTATTCAGACTGTCCGGTCCCAAAGCATATGAGGTTGCCAAAGCCATTGATGCAGACCATGAGGGCGTGGACCGGCTGGACCCAACTGATGAAGAGAGCTGCATAAACCATATCCTTGAATTCATGCATTGTAGAGCATTGCTTGAGTCTGAGGATGAGGACTTGAGTCACTTGCTATCATTAGATGATGTGGTTATGAATATCATTAGCCAGAAAGATGTTGTAGCTTTGCCTGTTGTTGCAGATGGTGTTACACTATCGCCCAGTTCAGTCACACAAATCACACACCCAGATCATATCACAACACAACCACAACACATCAGTCCACCCACTCACACGCCACCACTCAGCCTTGATGTACCTCTCATCACACAATCATACAACCCCACTCCACCCGGCAGCCTGCCGACACATCTCTACAACACACCCACTAGCACCCATAATCTCACCCAACCCACCATCATGCAACCACATAACACTAACCCATTTATCTCCCTGCAAGATCTCGCCTACTTCCAGCGCAAGGAGTTCAGGATCCATGGAGGACAAGTAGGTGATACAACGTCTGACATTACCTTCAACAGCATCTGTAAGCAGATTGAGGAAGGTCTGGCAGAAAAACATTCAGAGGCTGAGGTCATTAGAGCGGTTCTCCGTGTGATCAAACCTGGCAACTTCAGGGACATGTTGATCAATAAAGACGACCTGACTGTAGTAGAACTGAAGAGCTTCCTCCAGTCACATCTAGGTGAGAGGAGTGGCACAGAACTGTTTCAAGACCTAATGTGTGCTAAACAACATGAAAGTGAGACACCGCAACAATTCTTGTATAGAATGATTGGTCTCAAACAGAAGATAATGGTCATGGCCAAACGAACAACGTCAGTCGTTAAATATGATGCATCCACTATTCAGTGCATATTCTTGAACACAATCTGTCAGGGCCTAGGAGAGAGACATGATGATGAAGCCCCTCCTTAGTGACCCCACAGTGTCTGATGAGGCTTTACTGCGTCAAGTGCTAACGACCACGACCGAGGAGTCTGAGAGAAAACGCAGACTTGGTCGCAGCTCAGCCAGCCGCAGCTCCAAGGTGACATAGGCCCACGGCACACATGCGGAACCTGAGGAGAAACCACAAGGTGGGATTAAAGTAAACTCAGTCACCAAGGATGACACCATCCAGAGACTAAGTACCCAGGTTGAAGCACTAACACGGGCAATGGAGACGCTGAAACAACAACTGTTGACCCCGGCTCACATGCCAGATAAGCCCAAAATAGAACGAAAGACTCAGAGACCTTTTGGCTGTCAACATTGTGTCACACAGTCCATCCCCAATTGCAATCACTGTTTCTTCTGTGGAGAGGAGGGGCATCGTGCTGTTGGCTGCTTGAAGAAGTCAAAGGTGTCGGGAAACGAGACGCGGTCAAGGCAGAGGGACAACCCCTGACCGGTCCTGAGTACATGTCCCAACCTCGCCAGCACTCGCCAACCTCTCCAAGTGAGCTTTGTGGTGCCAACACAGCTCAAAATGACAACCACAAACAGCCATGTAATTTGACCGCCCCACTCATTGGCCACAGATCCCTATTGAAATGCAGAATGGGAGGTTATGCTGTCACTGTTTTGCTGGACACTGGAGCCAATGTAAGCTTGATTGATCGTCAGTGGAAGACCAAATACTTACCCAACCAAGATGTTCGGCCCCTCAGTGAGTTGCTGGATTACAACCTTGACGTGGCTGCGATCACTGGAGACGAGGTGCCATATGATGGATGGGTGTTGGTGGTGGTAAATCTACAAGGCAATGAAGACCCAGATTTGTCTATTAGCGTGCCGTTCCTGGTGAGTCGCTTGAAATTAGATAGACCAGTAGTTGGGGTTAATGTAATTCAGGTCCTCATTAGGAATAATACTAGTCGTCCCAAAGTCTTATCCATTCTGTCTACTCTGCTCGCTGGTGCCTTAGATATGAATGGTGCCACGGCAGGGGCCGTAGTTAGTTTCATCCAGACACAGAAATTCCCAGAAGAGCAATATGCTGCAGTAAAAGTGGGTCTCAAAGAGGTCACCATTTTAGCAGGTCATGTGGCTCACATTAAGTGTAAAGTCCCACCAAATATTGATCCCTCTGGTTCTGTTGTACTATTTGAACCAACTCATGACAGTGTACAGCTAGAGGCACTGAGTATGGGGGCGGGACTGTTGAAATTACACCAGACAAACCGGCCTTTTATCAAAGTGCCTGTGTCTAATCATTCTAAACATGACGTGACCATTTCAAGTTTAACTGTCTTGGGCAGTATTGAACCCATTGTTAAGCTCATAGAGACAGACTGTCCTAAAAGTGAACAAAGTCAGTCAGATAATGTTAATCCATCACCACATGTCAGTCATGAGCACGTACCACCACCTACCACACATCTATGGCACCCACCTGTGGATGTCGGCCACCTGACAGATGAGCAACAGAAGGTGGTGAAACAGATGCTAATGGAGGAATCAGGGGCCTTTGCTCGAGATGATGGGGACATCGGCGACATTCCTAGTCTCCAAATGACCATCAATCTTAAAGACGACATCCCAGTCCAAAAGTCGTATGCCTCAATTCCGAAACCACTCTACCAAGAGGTCAAACAGTATGTGGAGGAGCTACTTGCTAGAGGTTGGATTGTAAAATCAAAGTCACCCTTTGCAGCACCTGTCGTCTGTGTACGGAAACGTGATGGAACGCTCAGACTGTGTATTGACTACAGACTGTTGAACCAGAAGACTGTGCCTGACCGCCATCCCCTGCCTCGTATTCAGGACCTTTTGGACACATTGGGTGGTCACAGCTGGTTCAGCATTCTCAACCAGGGTAAGGCTTATCACCAGGGCTACATGGCTGAAGGGTCTCGCCACATGACAGCTTTTATAACGCCTTGGGGATTGTACGAATTCATACGAATCCCTTTTGGTCTTTGCAACGCACCGGCTGCTTTTCAGCGCAGCATGGAGGAGATGCTGACCACCTTGCGTGATGACTGTTGTATTCCCTACCTGGACGACATCCTCTGTTACTCCAAGTCGTTCACCGACCATGTCAACGTTGTGCGGAACGTCTTGAGAGCCTTGCAGCGCCACGGTGTTAAGCTACGTCCCTCCAAATGTGAGCTGTTTAAGAAAGAAGTCAGGTATGTGGGAAGGTTGGTCTCGGCTGATGGCGTCAAGATAGACCCAAAAGACATTCAAGCTGTAGCATACCCACCACAGTCGGTGAAGTCCGCCAGCTGCTGGGCTTCCTCAGCTACTACAGGACGTACGTACAGGACTTTTCTCGTATCGCCAAACCGCTGTATGAACTGTTGCAAGTCAAAGGCAATCCTGATGCTGCACAAAAGATGTGAAAAAAAGGGAAGGAAACACAATTACCCTCCAAAAGCCCCATCCAATGGACTTATGACCATCAAGTCATACTTGAGCAACTCATTGACATGCTTTCTCATCCCCCAGTACTCGCCTACCCTGACTTTGAAATGCCTTTCGTTCTCCACACGGACGCCAGTCAGAAGGGGCTAGGTGCGGTTCTATACCAGCGACAGGGTGGAGTATTGAAGGTCATTGCCTATGGCTCACGAACATTGTCCCCTGCTGAAAAGAACTATAACCTGCATTCGGGAAAACTAGAATTCCTAGCGCTATATTGGGCTGTGTGTGTCAAATTCAGGGACTACCTTTTTTATGCCCCACACTTCACAATATATACGGACAACAATCCATTGACTTATGCTATGAGCACTGCAAAACTGAATGCAGCAGGCCACAGATGGGTCGGGGCGCTTGCTGACTTCGGGTTCTGTATTAAGTACCGGCCAGGAAAGGTCAACGTGGATGCTGACACCCTTTCCCGTCTCCCACTTGACATTGACACTTATGTTGAAAACTGTACTGAGGAGCTCAACAGAGATGCTATTCATGCTGCTTGGGAAGGAAGTGAGGCTGCTAAAAGGCATGATGTTGCTTATGTTGCTGCTATCAACCTGGCGCAAAGTACGGAGTCTCAAGCCAAACCCTCATTAGCTGCCATCAGTCAAAGCGAACTCATCCAAGCTCAAAAGCGAGATACTGCCATCAGTGAAATCATAAGGCTTAAACAGACAAAGACCGTCCTGACAAATGAAGACCGAAACAAAGCTGGAGGCCTGGTAAAAAGGCTGCTGCATGAATGGGGAAAGTTGTTCATCGAAAGTGATTTGCTGTACAGAAGGTCAGATGAGCGAAAACAGCTTGTCCTCCCTGCTGAATATCGGGCCTCTGGTGCTAAGGCACCTTCATGACGACATGGGACATTTAGGAGCAGACAGAGTCGTCGGGTTGGCACGAAGTCGCTTCTATTGGCCCTTCATGAGAAAGGACATTGAGACCTATGTCACAAGACACTGCCCCTGCATTAAGCAAAAGAAGCCTGCCAGTCATGATCGAGCTCCTATGGGAAGCATCACCACCAGTGCACCCCTGGAACTGGTTTCAATAGACTACATGCACTTGGAGCAGAGCAAAGGAGGATATGATCACATCTTGGTCCTCATTGATCATTTCAGCCGATTTGCACAAGTCTATGCTACTCGAAACAAGTCAGGAAAGACTGCTGCAGAGAAAATATTTAATGATTTCATGCCCAGGTTCGGGTTTCCGTTCAAACTGCACCACGACCAAGGTCGCGAATTTGAAAACACCCTTTTCAAGACCTTGCAACAACTGACTGGAGTGTCCCACTCCAGAACGACACCGTACCATCCACAGGGAAATCCTGCAGAGAGGTTCAATCGGACATTGTTACAGATGCTCAGAACTCTACAGGAGGAAGAAAAGTCAAATTGGAAGGAACACTTACCTCAAGTTGTACACGCCTACAATTGTACTCGACATGAGGCTACAGGTTTCTCCCCCAACTTCCTCATGTTTGGACGCCAGCCACGTCTCCCGGTAGATTTGTTATTTGGCCTGTCCGTGGAAGAGGAGCATGAGACAGCACGAAGTTACGCTGACAAATGGGCTACCAGGATGAAGGAGGCCTACCGAATAGCGATGGAGAACAGCCAGCAGTCCAGTGCTCGAGGCAAGAGACTCTATGACCGTCATGCGAGGGGAGTTACTCTACACCCTGGTGACAGAGTTTTGGTCCATAACATGAGTGAAAGGGGAGGGCCAGGAAAACTCAGGTCCTACTGGGAGCAAACTGTGTATGTTGTCAAGGAACAAATCAATGACAACCCGGTTTACAAAGTGTGTCCAGAGAAAGGTGGTAAGGAACGCACTCTGCACAGGAATCTCCTTCACCTTGTTAATGACTTACCTGTGTTGATTCCTGAACAGTCGAACCAGCAGACCTCAAACAAAACCAGACAGAAGAGAAGGGGTCAAGTTGAAAGACACGAACAGAGAATAACACCGGCAAGCTCCGAACAGTCTGATTCCGACGATGAAGTGCCCAGCGCACAGTACTGGTTCAGAGTGCCAAGACAGACTGAGCCAGAAAGGCCAGAGATCTCCAATCGTGTGCCTCAGCAACGCCCAATGACTGCCTCTCCACTCCGTAAGCAGACAAGATCAACCGTGTTGGCTGAAGAGCCCAGATTGCAGCTGGATGGAGCACGGGAGGAAGAGGGATTGATGAGTGAACAGAGTGACAATGAAGGTGGACAAGTTGCAGAGAATGACAACGTCCCACAACATGAACAGGAACAAACACAGCGTGACACCAACTATGGCCGATTGAATGAGGCACCTGAGTGTGAGTCGGTCCGAAGGTCAACAAGGAGTAAGAAAGCACCTCAGACCTTAACGTATGGGTCCCTGGGTCAGCCGTCCTACCAGCCGCAGGGAGGTGTGAATGCTGTCGGAATGTTTGGGACACCGTCACTGCCAGCATGGGGAATACACCCAGGACTGATGTCTCATTATGCCCCGTATGCTAGTGCCACCCTGTGCCAGCCAATCCCGTATCCGATGGTGATGCCATATTCTGCTCCTTCCTACGTATATTAAGACTGTAATACACTTGCACCAGACAACACTCATTCACACTATGCATCACTCGCACAGAACATATACACAGATACATATATGTACAGATACACAGATTTATTGAGGGTATATTGAATTGTAGTTGAATTTTGAGTTTTGTTTGAATGTCGGGAGCCATTACTGTTTTGGGGAGCGTGTGATGCCCACTGAGGTGGTTTCACAATTATTGGTGGTTTCACAATTATTTGGAGTAGTCAATAATTGTACTTAAGGTTAAAATCCCTGTTTTTATCTTTATATTAGATAAATAACTTTTTGTGGTGTGAGTTCACCAGTGTAAGGATATATGCTGTTGCAGTCCTCACCTATGGGAGGCGGTGTGTGGTCACACTGTGCTGCCTCGAGGTAGGCGGGAAGTACTGTGGAAAGTTTCGGGTCCTCAGTGCTTATGCTACGCTCGAGAAGACAACTTGTGTTTGCCGCCTCATCTTTGATAGTGTTTTGTGTTCCATTAGGTGAGTGAATGATGTCAAAGCACCAGTACATGGTAGATAGCATGTTCAGGTAACTAATGAACCAAGAATGTCCGGTTAGAAGGTGATGTGTGTTACCGTATGTTGTATGTCCTAGTTTATCGTGGCTAGCGTCAGCGCCCGCTCGGGCATTAGTCATTTCCCGCTGTACCAGACATTGCGGTCTCCCGTCTGTATACTGTCTATTGTTATCTGTATGTCGGTTCCATGAAGATGTGTTGGTTAATGTTGGTTAATGTACACGTACATTTACTCGCACATACACACGCACACACGTACATTCACTCGCACATGCGCTCACACGCACGCGCATTCGCTCGTGCACGTACCCGAACGTATACGCACACACATTCATTCACACATACGCGCATACAGACGCATTCACTCGCACATACACACGGACATTCACTCGCACATACACACCCGCGCGCTCACACGCACGCGCACACTCACATGCACGCGCATCCTCTCGCGCACGCGCCGGCACACACATCCACTTGCACACACTCATTTTAGGTTATAAGTTAGTTATTTGAGAGCTCTTTCTGTCATTTACAATACATGGGTAATGTTCATGAATGTGTGGTTGTAACAGCCAGTTTATATATATTTCTGAGACAAAATAGAGACCAATACCGAAGTTTGTTACAGGTAAAAGATTGTTGAAGTGTGTAACTAAAATAAGAAATTGTAGCTAAATAAGGAATTGTAACTAGATAATGTAATGTAAATTGTAATGTAATTGTAATCCAAGTCAACAATAAGACTGAATTGAGTAATGCTGTGCCAAGCAATATAAAATGTGAATTTGATTAAGAGCCAATAAACTCAGTGCTTATGCTACGCTCGAGAAGACAACTTGTGTTTGCCGCCTCATCTTTGATAGTGTTTTGTGTTCCATTAGGTGAGGTGAATTTAAATCTCTGTCCGCACGCCCTCCACTACGGGGGTGCAACAATCGCACATCGCACATTTTGCTGATATCGTGCAGGCCTAGTATGAACAAATATACAGATGTGATATATTACTAGTGAACGATATATACAGATATATCTACAGATGTGCTGTGGACAGGGAGTAAGACAGTGCAAAAAGAAAGAGTATACTTTTTCAGCGGGGGACAGAGTTCAGTAAGGAGACAGCCGTGGGAAAGAAGCTGTTCCTAAACCTGCTGGTTTTGGTCTGAAGGCTCCTGAAGCGCCTTCTGGAGGGGAGGAGCTGGAAAAGTCTATTGGCAGGATGTGAGGGGTCCTTAAGGATGCTGCGAGCCCGATTTAGACATTGCTTCTTCCGAACGACCTCAATGGCTTGTAGTGGGGTTCCTGTAACGCGTTGGGCAGTTTTCACCACCCGCTGCAGTGATTTGCGGTCGGCAACAGAGCAGTTCCCATACCAGGCTGTAATACAGTTTGTTAGGATGCTCTCGATCGCACAGCGGTAGAAGTTGCAGAGGATGTCTGCAGACAGGTGGTTCTTCTTGAGTGTCCTCAGGAAGAAGAGACGCTGATTGGCCTTTTTTACCAGGCTGGAGGTGTTAATTGCCCAGGTCAGGTTCTCAGAGATGTGGGTCCCCAGGAACTTGAAGCTGGAGACACGTTCAACAGCCATGCCGTTGATGTGGATGGGATTGTGTGTCTCCCTCTTCTCCTTCCTGAAGTCCACAATGAGCTCCTTCGTCTTGCTGGTGTTGAGAAGCAGGTTATTGTCAGCACACCACACAATTACCCACAGTTACCCTTTCAGCAGCTGAAGAGAGGTCTGTCCAGGTCGGGTTATCATCATCCAGTCGAAAACCACCTCTAGGAGATGAAAAAAGAGTATCATGACGGTTTCCTAATCTAGAGAAGTTCTCACCCACAAGCCAATCAGGATGAAGCACTTCTCTTTAAGCTAATCACTGTCAATGCACAACAATCATCATTACAGAGTGTTAACATCTTTCAACATCAATCACTTGTAAATAATCAATCATTAAAGGAATCAAAAAGAAAATAGAAAATATAGAGCGTAAAAACACATCACATTCAGATAGGACTGTCAGCCATGTTGCCTCCTAGTATGAAAATTGTGATCAACCGCTGGTAACAGGAAGCAATGTTCCTGCTGTTCATTCCGTGTTTGCAGTCCATTTCAATGTCCAGATATGAGTCACTAAGTCCATTTAGGGCAGGAGCCCCAGATCAACTGTCCTCTCTCTAATGGACCCCCCTCCATTGTCCTGAGGGGAAGAGAGACCAGAACCAACCAGTATCTTTGCAGAAAAACATCTAACACAATACAACAAACAATATGTAGACAGTTGTTTCTATTGTGTAATTATAGATCAAGCGTGTCCAAATCCTAAATGAACTTATATCGTTACTAATCTAAGTAGTTCAAACCATATGTGAAAGTTATATCAAAACAAACGTGCATACAAAGGTGAGTCAAACAATAGGTGAATATGGTGAATGAAGTGAAAAATGAATATATATATATGTGGTCACACATATTCATTGAATAGTCATTGAATAGTTTTGAGTACTTAAAATGGATATACCTCAAATAGACCAACCTCAATTTCCTCATTGTCATCGTCCAAGTCACCTCTAATTATCAATGGCACCTGTGTGTGTGTCCCAGGTAAAAACACTCCGGCCCATCTAAGAATCATAGCCTTAGCAACGGTCAGCATTATTGAGCAAAAACAAAACATCGTACATAAAAACAAGACAATTGACACCACATTATGGAGGTAAACTGAGCAACCTACAAATGGACTTGTTTAATTGCTACACCCCAACACTGCGTATCAGGTTTTTACATTGTAATAACTACCGCGCTCCCACAGGGTCCTTTTAGGGCGGGTCCCACTACCTCAGTTTGGTGAGGGGGAATTTCCCTGGACTGCAAGAGTCCCCAGCGCTGGTTGACCCCTGGACTTCTGTGGATGAGCGGTAGAGGAGATAACTTCTGATTTAGATGAATAGTATCCAACTTAACTGAGCTGTTGGTCTGCTAATTGTCCCACAAAACACTAAAACTGTTTATTATGTTTCATTATTATTATTATTATTATTATTATTATCACTACTATTATAGGGTAAACTCATCATCACCACTTACTGTCACCATCCCATTTTGCCATGTCCAACTTTCCTTTCCTTCTTTGTTAACCTTGTAATTTCTTATCATTAATAGCCACCACGCGAGACGTTCGAGATATTTCTTTGGAAGGAGCCCCCCGGCCGTGGAGGTCCCCTCCTTCGCTTAAGGTTCTTGTGCAAATATAAATAAAGGAAAAGAATAAAACAGAGAGTTAATGTCAATTTGAACACCTTGCTTCATATTACTGACAAGTTGACGCTTAAGAATAATCAATCAGCTTTTACACAAAAACACTTTTTATCGCAGTAATGACATCTGTTAACAAAGTTATTTATGAATTTAAAAGTCTAGATAATAACATTCATAATTACGTAATGACCACCAATAAACCGAATTATTGTACTGGGCTTCATTCTGCCTTCTCCCCCTTGCAGCTCCAAGAGTGCAAGTAACTTCATTCACGCTTATTTAGCACACTCACGCAACGTAATGGCGTCTATAACCGCGTCATACTACTTCGTTACAGTAACACAATAGTAACACACAGCGGACCTACGACCGGCGGGGGGGCGCGGTGTGTTACTATTGCGCTCTCAAAAAGGAGGACAAATACGCGTCCGGCTTGATGCTGCGCCGGACGCCGGACAGGGCTTTGAAAAACCGGACAGTCCGCCTAAAGCCGGACGCGTATTTGTCCTCCTTTTTGAACCCGCGCCCCCCCGGGAGAGTGTACGCTGCAGTTTCCGTTTCATTAGTTGCACTACAATAACACCCGTCTTGTACCATTAATGTTGATGGAACACAATACTTGAGATCATTTTGAGATCAAGGTTTTAAGCTTCACTCCTCATGGGGGCCACAGTGCTGATGTCAAACAAGTGAAGTGCTGCGCACAAAACACGCATTTCATGTTACGCAGGACCTACAGTACCTGATAATGCTGGATTTTAGAGTTGGCCCACGGTGAGTTAACCCGTGAAAAGCTGAAATAGGCCCTAGAGGCATTTTTTAGATCGGTTCTGAGTATCCCAATGGATGGATTCCAATCCCAATGGATCCCAAGATCCATTGGAATTACACTGAATCCTATACTGAGGGACATTGCTGGCTATTGGTGACTTTTCAATGTGCTAATGGTGCGTTCTATTTGTATCGTTAGAGTGAAAGATAAGTTTACTCTCTTTCTCTCCCTTCTCTTAGCCTAAACATTAGCCACACGTGGGGCCATAAAGCTAATAGCCCAGGAATGTGACCATCCCCCACTCCTCTTAGTGGAGAACAAAGGGTCATAAACTGCTCCCACGTGGTGGGATTCCTTTAGTCACATGTACAACATGCAGGGTTAGTTACACGAAAGGTATTATGTTTCATGCAAGTTAGCTTAGCTCTTTGAGGATGGAAATATTGCCAGCAATATGTTCCCAATCGGCCTCCTCACGCCACTGGTTTCCCAGGTTTCTACACATCCGATTTCAACACAGTATCATAGTGGGCCGCAAACCCTTAACCAATTTAATAAGAAAATACCAGGGACTCAAACCTCCGGCTAAATTTAATAAGAAAATACCAGGGACTCAAACCTCCGGCTAAATTTAATAAGAAAATACCAGGGACTCAAACCTCCGGCTAAATTAATAAGAAAATACCAGGGACTCAAACCTCCGGCTAAATTAATAAGAAAATACCAGGGACTCAAACCTCCGGCTAAATTAATAAGAAAATACCAAGGACTCAAACCTCCGGCTAAATTAATAAGAAAATACCAGGGACTCAAACCTCCGGCTAAATTTAATAAGAAAATACCAGGGACTCAAACCTCCGGCTAAATTAATAAGAAAATACCAGGGACTCAAACCTCCGGCTAAATTAATAAGAAAATACCAGGGACTCAAACCTCCGGCTAAATTAATAAGAAAATACCAGGGACTCAAACCTCTGGCTAAATTAATAAGAAAATACCAGGGATTCAAACCTCCGGCTAAATTAATAAGGAACGCCAAGGACTCAAACTCTCAGCAAAATTAATAATACAATTCTGGCCCTTTGCTTCCTCTATATAGTCATACAATGACGACAAAATATCATTTAACTAATTCCCAATCAGAGTTATCAGCGCCTGTTCATCTTCACGTCGGGTTAACTGTAACGACTATGGACCGGAATAACAGGGCTTTACAACAACACACGCTAGCCACCTCTGTCACATAATATCTCTATATCTAATGCAGATTCAGTCAGGTTCTGCTTACCTGGTTTAATGGCCGGCCTGTGACAGAGATGGTGAAACGTGCGCTGCCGCGTGGCCCCGCTTCCTCCGGTCGTTGCCTCTCAGCCTCTCCTCTCTGAATCACGTCGGGGTCACCAAATTGTAGTGATGTTCTTTGAGGAAGAAGGCCGCCGACACAGGATCGCTTTTAACTCACTTTATTTGTTTAGCTTTAGGTATATTATCTATGAAGCAAATGGAGGGGAATTGTATCATTCACACGTGGAGCGACTCTTAACTGGATATCTAACAGATACGCGGCCTCTAGAGTTTCTGCCCTCTTCCGCTTGTGTGCGCTTGATCATAGATATATATACGTAGACGCCTCATGACGTGCTGGAACGTAACCCAGCGTCGCCGCCATATTGGTTGGGTCTCCTCACTCTAGTCTAGCATAGGAGTCAACGGGAGAGCAAGCTATGCAGTATTTTGTGCAGCTTACGGTGCAGTATTGACATCAGATTGCGTGGGATTACCTTTCACAAGTAAGATTGAACAATAATTCTTATTATTAAAAAAAATATTTAAAAAAAATTAATTCGTCCTGTATCATAAATAAATCTCTGCCGTTTGTAACAAACCAAACCGTGTGAAAATCCGGTAAAAATTCGGGGAGTTATGCTTATTATTGTAGTTGGGGATACACCTTCCCCAGTAGAAATAAATGCACTGGGGGCGCACTGGGGACCCATCCAAGATGGCGGCCGCGCTGATACGTCAGCTCCAACAGGCAGCGTCAGTCTATGAGGCGTCTACGTATATTATGTCTATGCGCTTGATGGTCTTCTTCTTCTTCTGTGGTTTTTAATGGCAGCGGGCATCCTTATTGTTGCATATACCGCCATCTACTGGACTTTACTTTCTTCTCATTTCCTTCTTGTTATATTCTTTTAATTAATCCAGTTAAAATAAGGAATCTCATAATGATTCTCCTCCCTTCCTTAGTTTTCCCACATTCTACTACACTACTGAAATTACTTTCCCCCATTCCTTCCTTTCTCAGCCCTATCCTCATCTCTTCCCTCTCTCTTTCATATCCAGGACATGCTATCATGACATGCTCCACTGTCTCCCTCTCCCCACAGTTACATTGACCAGTTGGATGTTTTCCTATGATATTACGTGTATTATTCAGTTTACTATGTCCTATTCTTAATCTACTCATGATTACTTGCTCTGTTCTATTGTCTCCTTTACATCCAATCTCTCCTACTACATTTTGTAATTTATATAAATGTCTCCCTTTTTCCTGCTCCTTCCAATGTTGACTCCACTGCTTGTTTATTTCTTTCCATATTAATCTTTTCCCCTCTGCTTTTGATAATTTTACTTTCATTTCCACCTCCTCTTTCTTTACTGCCTCCTTAGCACTCTTGTCTGCTTTTTCATTTCCTTGTATCCCTAAATGTGCTGGAACCCACATGAACGTTATTTCCCTACCCTGTTGTGTTAATCTGGATGTTTTTAACAGTATTTCATAAAGTATTTCCTGATGTGTTTTTGCTGTTCTGTTTTTAATGCTTAAGAGTGATGACAATGAATCGCTACATATTGTTATCTTCCTGTCCCTCCTGTCCTCCACCCATTCTATTGCTATTAGTATTGCACATAGTTCCACTGCATATACACTTAAATGATCAGATGTTCTTTTTGACACTGTGAACTGATACCTGGGAACCACCATCGCTGCGCCTGTTGCTCCTGTTGCTCCTGTTAACTGTTCTTTGGATCCATCTGTATATATTTGAATATGATCTCCATACTTTTCCTCTGCATATTTATAAAATTCCTGCACTAAATCTGCTCTTTTATTTCTTCTTTTGATTTTCCATATTTCTAGATCTACGTTTGTTTCTTGTATCATCCATCCCGGTATTGCTGTCCACAGAACTGTTGGGCTGAATTCTATTTGCTGTATATTTAGCTGTTCAGCTATTCCCTCACTGACCCATCCAAAACTTGATTTTTTTTCTTTCCCCTTTTCCCAACACATCTCCAGAACTCTCTTTGTCGGATGTTCATCATTGTGCCCTTTTAAATTTATCCAATAATTGGCCAAGAGCTGCTTCCTTCTAAGCCATAATGGCATTTCTCCTGTTTCTACCTGGAGGGAGCAGACTGGTGCCGTTTTCATTGCTCCTATACAAGCTCGTAATGCTCGAGCTTGGATAACGTCTAGCTGTGAGAGGACTGATTTCACTGCAGATCCATATCCCACACAACCATACTCTATTCTTGATCTTATTAATGCTACATATATATATATTTTAATGACGTAAAATCAGCTCCCCATTTTAATCCGGCCAAACATCTCATAATATTCAATACTCCCTTACGCTTTTTTACTATACCTTTTACATGTTCTCTCCATGTTAACCTGGAATCAAAAGTAATTCCCAAGAATCGAAAACTACTCTCTCTAAGTTCTTTCCATACAAGTTTAACTTTTTATTTTCACTGATTTTCTTTTTTGAAAAGAACATTACTTTACTTTTTTCCACTGAAAATTTAAATCCCCACTCTAATCCCTATTTTTCCACTTGATCTATCCCTTCCTGTACCTTCTTAACTATATGATCTATATTCCTTCCCCTCTTCCATAGTGCCCCATCATCCGCAAACAAAGATCTTCCCATTCCTGTTGGTATGTTATCAAATATATCATTTATCATTATTGTAAATAGTGTCGGACTTACAACACTCCCCTGTGGTGTACCATTCTCTACAATATACCTTTCTGAAACTTCTGACCCAATTTTAACCTGGATGACCCTTTCCCTCAGAAAATCCATAACCCAGTTAAATACATTTCCCTCAATTCCCATTTGATGCATCTTAATCAGCAAGCCTTCTCTCCACAACATATCATGCTTTTTCAACATCAAAGTACACTGCAGCCACAATTTCTTTATTTACCTGTGCTTTTCTGATATCATCCTCTAGACACAACACTGGATCCATTGTGCTCCTACCTCTTCTAAATCCACTTTGATACTTAGTCACCAGTCCCCTCTTTTCTATATAGTGCATGAGCCTCTCATTAATCATTCGCTCCATTATTTTTCCTATATGTGACGTAAGAGCTATGGGTCTGTAGTTTATTGGCTTACTTGGATCTTTCCCCGGCTTCCTGATTGGGATGATTATTGCCTCCTTCCAGCTTCGTGGGATTTTACCCTCTTTCCACACTTTATTGAATAATGATAAAACTTTGATTAGTCCCCCCTCACTTAGATGTTTGATCATAGTATAACATATTTTATCTTTACCTGGTGCACTCCTTCTTGTTTTTGCTAATGCTCTTTTCATTTCTCCAATGGTAAATGGTACATTTAACTCGCTTTCCCTACTGTCCTTTCTTTTTAATACCTCCCTGTTTACATCTCTAGTTTTCTCTCTACCCTCCCAGTTCAGTTAAATTATTTGAGCTGTGCACCACAACAAACGTTTTAACCATTAACTCCGCCTTTTCTTTATTGGTTACAGCTACCTCATTTCCAGAACTCATGACTGGGTAATTCCAGTCCTTCCTATCTCCACCCATTTTTTTCAACATTCCCCAGACTTCTCCTATCTTAGTAGTGCTCCCAATTGATCCACAAAACTTCCTCCAATACAATCTCTTTGCTTGTCTTATTGTTTTCCTTACCACTGCTTGTGCTTCTTTATATTGGATCAGGTGTTGAAAGTTATGGTATCTTTTAACTAATTTAAACGCTTTATTTCTACTTTTAACTGCTTCCTTGCATTTTTCATCCCACCATGGTACTAACTTCCTTTCCTTCCTACCTGTACTTTTAGGTATAGAACTGGTTGCTGCTGAAATGATTCCCTGCTTTATTACCCTATCCATCATTTCCACTCCCATACTATCACTAATCTGAGAAAGATTTTTGTCACATTCCTTTGTGAATTCTACCCAATTAGCTTTTTCCAAGATCCATCTTCCCCCCAATCTCTCCTTGTCCTGTACTGTTGCTATATTTATTTTATTATATATAGGATAGTGATCACTTCCTATAGTCCCTTTTTGGTATACTCTCCACTCACATAATGGCGCTAATGCATTGGTCACTATTGTCAGATCTAAAGATGACTCTTTCCCAGTATTTACATCTATCCTTGTCCTTCTCCCATCATTCACACAAACCAGATTCTGCCCATCTAACAACTCCTCCACTATCTCCCCATTGCGGTCATTCTTCTCACTCCCCCATAGTGTATTATGAGCATTAAAATCTCCACACCACACTGTGTTTCCATTGCTCTTACCTTCCATTTCTTCCAGTTTCTTAATGTCCAGTTTTCTGCATGGGTTATAAAAGTTTATTATCCCCAGCTTCCTCTTTTCTACCCATACTTCTATTGTAATACTCTCCATCTCAACTCCAATATCGATAACCCTATAGGGAATGCCTTCTTTTACAAACGTGACACATCCACCTCCTGTCCCTTCCTCCCTGTCTCTTCTAACTGATACGTATCCTTTAATAATAAAATCTAGGTTTGGTTTTAACCAAGATTCCTGGATGCACAATATGTCTGGCTTTTCCTGTTGATTATACTGTATATGAATTGCTTAAACTCCTGACCATTAGCAATTAAGCTTCTTGCATTCCACTGGAGGATTATCATTGTTATTAATACTACCCAATACATGATGATTCTTGACTGGCCTGAACACTCAACTCATCTCTTACCTCTTCCCATCTTAGCCCTCTCATATCCAGATGATGAACTGCTGCTTTGACTATTATCTGTATTCTTTCTGTTTTAGATTTAACATCTGCAGTCGCATTTATGACTCCTGCTATAAATGTCACCAATCTCTTTTTCACCTCCACCATTTTCTTTTCAATTTCTTGAACACTACTTGTCACCGTTTGCTTCTCTCTATTCTGTTGCTTGCTATTAAAATTCTCCTGACTTGCTCTCCTGGCAGCTTCGGCATACGATATTTTTTCATTTACTTTTATCTGCTGTACTGTTATTTCTCTCTTCATAGCCTCACATCCCCAATACGCTACACTATGTTCTCCTCCACAGTTACAACATTTTGGTTTCACACCTGTCCCACATTTCCCATATTCATGGTCCCCTCCACACCTTGCACACCTTCTTTTCCCTTTGCACAGGTTAGCAATATGTCCATATTCCTGACACTTGAAGCACCTCATTGGTTTTAGAACAAACTCTCTCACATTATATTTTACAAATCCACAATAAAGTTCTCTTGGGATAGTTTTTGCATCAAACTCTACCACTACTGTCTCTGATTCTTTTTTCTCAGGTCCTCTTGTCATTCTTTTAACATCTTTAACTGTGATATTTCTAATTTTCAGATTTCCCACTAGATCCTTCATGCTGATACCAAGGGGAACCCCTGTTATCACTCCCTTACATCCAATATTTCTCTGCTCACCAACTTTCACTGCTTTTGTAACCTTCATTTTTCCTATACTTACCATTTTTTGAGCTTTATCTACTTGTGTTTCTGTGTTACATCCAATTAGCAAATTCCCATCTCCTAGCACTTTTGCGTATTTAACTTCTCCTACTTGAGCTCTAATTATTTTTGTGATTTTTAGTGGGTCCATTTTCTTTACTCCCCCTTCTCCCTCAAATCTCACCACTACATTAAGGGATCCCTTCCGTCCACTCTTTGCTTCCTCTCCCTGCCCCTCACTCTCCGTGCCTTCCAAACTATCTTTATCTTCTTTCTTTCTCTTTATCCCACTTGCCCTTCTACTTCTTCCTCCTCTCCCTACCTGTTCCCATCCACTTCCCCCTTTATCAATCTCATATTCCTCCTCTTCACTCATCGCCCCACTATTGGAGCTGTCGCGCTTGATGGTCCCTGGGCAGGCGTGGCCTCTATGACGCATAATATGCTCTGATTGGCTAGAGTTGAGCGCCCGCCCCCAGTGTATTATGTGTGCTGCCATCTGGTGGCCAGGTGTGATTAATACAGCTTATATATTTGTTCCTGTTCCCTTGCGGCTATGTGAAGATATTACAGCCTGTTGATACATGTACTATTATTTATTCTTAACAGGTTAGGGTTGGTTAGGGTTAGGGTTAGTTAGGGTTTGTGTAAAGTTAGTTAGAAGTAGAGGTTTTCATATCCTGTCTTCAAAACAAAAGCATTGTCACTGTCTCTAAGCTTTTATTTTGTAAACAGCCGGAAATGAGTTTACTTCATACCGTTGCTAGCATGACAGTTGTATAGCAATGTCGGAAGCAAATTTTAAAATAGCATGGGCGGACTGGGAACAGAAATCGGCCCGGGCAATTTTGTCCTGGACTGGCCTTGGGGTTGCGCGATTGTTGACGGGGGGGGGGGGGGGGGGGGGGGGGGGTGCTGCGCGACTGTTGACGGGGGGGGGGGGGGTCTGGACCGGCCCAGAAAAAATCTGGACCAGCCCAAATGCGCATCGGCCCACCGGGAATTTGCCCGGTATGCCCGATGGCCAGTCCGCCCCTGTAAAATAGGCTATATTTGGACAAATTGACTACGTATTTGGGATCTACATTGTTACTTTCTCGCCTGAAATGTTTTTAAAACTTAATAAAGTGACATATTAGCGGTCGTACAACGAAAAGTGGAGTCAGCTTTTTAGGGCCGGAGGTTACGCTAAACGTAACAATGAGTCGTAAATTCGGGTGCATTCAAAACGACAACAGTGAGCGTATGAGTTGGAGGACAGTCTGGAAAGTTGCCATACTTTACCCCAATTTGTTATGGTCGGCTCTGTACCACAACAAATATAGAAGCCACGCGTAGTTTTAGCCAGTAGAAGTATATTTATTTAACAAAAACAAAGTTCAACTATACCAAAATGTGCTGCTAACCAAAACCTACATAACAAAAGCTAATTTAACACAGGGACTATTAACCTGTGAGAACTAAAAAGAAAACATGTTAACAGGGTGACAAGGACAACAGACTGGCAGGTTGGCACAGCTTATAAGGGAGTGGAGGACACTGCAGCTGCCGTCAATCCCAAATCATCCAGTGTCTCCAATCAGCCCGACCTGCAAGACAAAACATAGCCCTGCATGGGGCCGTAACATACCTGAGTGCTGCCATCAACCCCCTCCTGTACAACCTGATGTCGGCCCGATACAGACAAGCCATGTGCAGCCTCGTGCACCATGTGAATGACACGCGCTGTGCTGTCGTTCTAACATGCAACAAAACTGTCAATATTTGTTTATATATATATAACATGACAATAATGATAACAATCATTTGATGTAAATATTTCTATATATCTGTCTGTATGTGTGTGCAAATGATCTACGACATATTTTAAATAATAGATTTATTAGAGCCAGAACCATAGGTTTACAAGTCTGTGTGTGGTGTGTAAGTGCACTTACCTTTCTACATGTAATAGGGCTATTCTTGGAATTGATGTCATTGGACATAGGGCTGATATTTTGTGTGTATTGCATTACAAATATGTCAGAAGTTGATATTAATGTTTTCATTATAGTCCTGCTTAGCTTTGATTATTGGTAGCACACTCCCATTAAACGAAATGAACAGTGTGCAGGCACCACAGTTCACACATCACATCTTGGATATTGTCATTGTGATGTATCTGAACAAGTGGACTCACTCAGTCCTAAACTACAACAAACACTTATTACCCTCCTAAACCTACAACACACAAGTCTTACTCTCCTAAGTCTACAACAAACACTTCTTACCCTCCTAAACCTACAACAAACACTTCTTACTCTCCTAAACCTACAACAAACACTTCTTACCCACTCAAACCTATTACAACAAACACTTCTTACCCTCCTAAACCTACAGCACACACTTATTACCCTTCTAAACAGTTAAGGAGGAAGAACTTAGACAGCAGATGGGCCTGCAAGGAAATATTGTACTTTGAAGTACATTACTTCAATGGCAGAATTGGACCAGAATAAAATGATGTATAGAGAAAATGTCCATGGATGGATTGACTCGTGGATGGGTGCATTTTATTCTTGAGAAACTTTCTAGTTCAGATATTTAATTGAGTAAATGGCTGTAGTAGAAAAGTTACATAGTGCAGGTTTAACAACCTTTGTCCTACATAACATTTTAGGATGTGAATCTATGGAAAAGTCATACAGTAAATGCCAACCCAGTCTCACGTCAAAACGTCTCATAGCTACGTTGGTCCACAGCGCAAAACGTAGTCGTTTCACAATAACGGCTCTAAAATTGTGACATGGCTACGTTGTTTTGGCCTATTCTTTTCTATTGGCCTGCGTCCACGTCACATGACTGTCAAGCTTCGGTCTGACAAAGCAAAACAAAATGGCTGATATTCCTTCTTTTCTCAGTGGAAAATACAATATTTTAAGATAGTTTCGGCATTAAAATGCGTTTTGATAACATTTATAGTGAGAAATGTATATTTTATTTTCATAATCTTTGTTCAGTGAATGTATATGATGTTTAGTTTGTTAATTATTATGAATTCTTCCTGCCCGATCGGTACTGCGCATGTGCAACTCTCAACAAAGATGAAAAATAAGTGAGATGGCTCACAGAATAGACGCCATGACACCGTAGCCAAATGCTCCCTCCCGTTTCAGAAGCAGAGCGTTATGGCCGCCGATTTTGCTCCGACCCGGTATCACGCTTTTTTGTGCTCATTGTCCCGAAAATGTAATCGTGTCCCGGAGCACGATTCAAAAAAGTATTTTTTTTTATCAATGTAGGCAGATTATTCGGTCACTTCCCGTTGGGCTAGATCCTCCAAATTAGGCCCCTATTAATGGTAGGTTTTTTTAATCTTCTGATGACCTCTGAACTACCCACTTGAATCACTTCTGGTTATATCACTTCTGGGCACATAAAAGAGACACCAGGGGCCTCATTTATAAAACTCTGCGTGAAACCCTCCGTAGAACATTGCGTACGCCCAAACCTCAGAATGTGCGTACGCACAAAAACATTCCGATTTATAAAACCTTGCTGCGCACACCTGTACGCACTCTTCTCGTTATAAATACCAACGTGCGTCTAATTTGGCGTGCGTGCACGAGCGCTCTGCTCCTCCCAAGTCCATCCCTTAATAGTCCTTAAAAGGTCAATGCTAATTAATCACTTAATATTTATAAGTAGGAAGGAGCCTTTTCTGACCAATCATTAGACGGAAAAATTGATGCGCCTTTTAAAAAGAAAGCGCGTTTTTCGGATTCGGAGATCGAAGTGCTTCTAAATGAAGTAGACCAACAAGTCTATTTTGTGGCTTATTTATCAAGCTCATTATTTAAATGTTTAAGTGATACAGTTGGTCTGGCCGAGGATTGTGATTTGAAAGGGCTGTAGTGTGTTGAACATAATTTTGCTTTAATTCATATTTCATAATGGGTGCTTTTCATAAAATAAACATATAAATGAATAAATAACTCATATGTGGTCCGCAATGAGCTCCGGGGGTAGCATCTTCTTCTTCTTTTGGCGTTATTGGCGGTTTGCAAACACATATACCGTAAAACTTCGAATAAAAGCAGGGTCCCTAAAAGACGCAGGTCCCCATTAAAAGCCGGGTGTGGCGACACGTTTTGACAAATAAACGCAGGTCTCCAATTGAGGCCGGGTCTGGATTTTGTCTAAATTATTTCTTGAACGACTTATAAGCCGTTTAGATCACCTACACAAAGATACGGTAACCGTTTAAACGTCTGTCCATATGGACATAACGCACATCGTTAGATCAGTTAGACTCTCCACAGATAAATCATTCAGTTCATTTAACACAAACTATGAACACCAACGCATAATTCATCAGACTTACCGGTAAACAAGAGAGACGGGGAAAAGGTCTGACTTCCAACTTTTGAAGCGATCATAAAGTCCGTACGGTGTGTGTCCGTTCCTGCATTGTTTATATTCCTTAAGTCCGTAAGGGTCCACCGATCAAAAGAATCAATGGGTTTCATTAAATTAATCCGAGTTGTGAATAATATCATGTGAAGTCCGTTGCTCACTGTCTGTTTACTGTCTGTATGCTGGCTGTCGTAACACACCGCGGACCTACGGCGGGGGGTGCCCGCAATAGTAACACACCGCGGACCTACGGCCGGCGGGGGGGGGGGGGTGCCCGCAATAGTAACACAAACACACCGCGGACCTACGGGGGGGGGGGTGCGCGCAATAGTAACACACCGCGGACCTACGGCCGGCGGGGGGGGGGGGGGGGGGGGTGTCCGCGGACCCGCGGACCCGGCCGCGGACTCAGCCGCAGACCCGAGTCCACACACAGCCGGTGTGCATGCTGTGAGGATGTCATCGTGCGCACCTATCGCATGATTTAGGCTTGACGATTTGACAACAATTTGTCACGCCCCTACGTCTGACATTGACGCAAAAGGTACCCTCCCGCGAAACGATCTGGGTTCTCATAAACCCGTTCGCGGTGGTAAGAGACGAGCAGAGTCTACAGCGTCCGCTCGCAGAGCAGAGTCTACAGCGTCCGCAGTCTACTGTGAAACAATTCACTCCAAAAAGGGTTAGGGGTTAGGGTTAGGGTAATCTATCACCGTGACCGGGTTATTATTGTATTATCTATACGCTGTAGACTCTGCTTGTCTCTTACCACCACGAACGGGTTTATGAGAACCCAGATCGTTTCACACAGACGCGGGACGCAATAGTAACACACCGCGGACCTACGGGGGGGGGGTGTGTGCCCGCAATAGTAACACACCGCGGACCTACGGCTGGCGGGCGGACCTATGACCGGGGGGGGGGGGGTCTCAAAAAGGAGGACAAATACGCGGTCCGCCCTAAAGCCACCCTATATGGATGAGACGGCGGTCTGGTTTGATATGGTCTGGTTTGCATTTTTTGCTAAATTAATTAAACGCCTGTCCCCAATAGACGCAGGTCCCCAATAAAGGCAGGGTGCTTTCAGTGATTTAAGCAAATAAACGCCCGGGCTAATATTAGAAGTTTTACGGTAGTGCATTACCGCCACCTTCTTCCTGTGGTCCTCTCCGGAGTTCAATGTTTGAAAAACTTTGCGGGAGCTTTACTCCAGGGTGAAAGGATGCGTAGAACTGCGCACTCTTTTCCGCAAGTTTGTTTTCTACCTTTATAAATGAGGCCCCAGGTCCCTAGCTCACTCCCAAGTGTACTTGACCTCAAGGTCACCCTCCAATTACACCACTTCCTGTTGGGCTAGATCCTCCAAATACTTTTAGTAGAGTTTAATGCCCTGATTCATATAAAAGAGACACCATGTCTCCATCTTATTCCCATGTCATTCTAGGCCCCTATTAATGAGATTTGGACCGTGTGTTCATATTCTTGCATCCCTAGTCCTTCAATTAGTATTATTAGACTTATTGTTGTTGGCAGCCGTACCTGTTCGAGCCACCAGAGCAAGAATCCGATTCATCGGAGGACACTGACCTTCCCGAGAATCAACCTCGTCCCTCTAAGTAATAACTTGCGATTTAGCAGGAGAATCAGTGACGCTAATGCGCTCTGGTTGTTAGGGGTGGGGCAATGCTATGGTTGGCTCCAGTGCATCATCGAGCCACCATTAAGCCCTGCCTAAAAAATCCTGAACAAAAAAATGGTAAAAAAACAGAACAGTCTAACTCCACAATTCAGTACTAGATGGTTCTACAGTCTTTTCACATGTTTTCAGCAATTACTTTCTAACATTTGTAATGTGTTTAGAAACAAATCTCAGAATTTGCTTTACAGGGTCTTTAAAGTGACGTTTTACCGGCACAGCCAGGTTTTTAATTGACTCATAGTGTCCCAAGATCTCGAAATGTACACAAAAACCAAACAAAAACGCTCTGAATAAACTACACACGAGAGTTGTATAATCTTTTCATTATTTATTATTATTGTTAGCTGTAATGGAGCCCAACATATGACATAAAAGTACATGCATGTCTGTATTTTCATTTCAATAATAAAGTAATAAAAAACTACAAGCTTTTTATCAATACACAACTTTATTTGCCATTGTTAGTTGCCTGCCATATCACTGCAGGTATCATAAAGAAAGCCTCCAGAGAAAAGAAAGTCCAACACAGCTGTAGCAGTTTTCCCTGCCACAGTGGCTTTTGCTGGGGCCCTCCGACACAAGACACTGGTATATGCTGCCATGACAATCCTGGGTACCATGATTGTCATGCATCCCAGGTGTGCAGCCTCACCCAGCCCCAGAGTCTAATCAGTCTGACTCAGGCCAGGTGAGGCTGTAAACCAGCTCACAACCACACACACTCCACAATGGAGTTGAAACTCTTTCATTGAAACGCATTTGCTGACCATCTGCGAATATGTCCGTGTTATTATAATATATTCATGGTCTGTAACAGTTGATAACGGTGATTGTGCCAGGCCCTGCTTCCACATTAGCCAGTGGGTTTGTATTGTATCATGGACTGGTCTGTACCGTCGTCTGTAGTTGCCGCAAAGATTGCAATCCTTGTCTTCATTGTATAAACGCCAGACTGTACTGTGGTTCGGTTTTGCTAATACTACATGAGTAAACTCTGAAAATGGTAGTTTAGTAATAGTAATACTGAATAAATAAACATTGCCATGAATCTATTTGCAAACCTCCCTGCTGCATGTATTCAATCATTGCTACTTCATTCATTGAATGAGACTCTGAACGGAAGACATCGCGCCGCCTTGAAAAATCGTTCGCTTGGGGGCATGTTGACTAGTGAACCAACTTGTTCCTGCCTGCATTGTGGTAATGAATCAGAAGGGTCAACGTCACGCCCATGTCCTGTTTGTTGATTGGTGCCTGTGTGGCTTCGCGTTGCGCTCATTTGTATAAAGTTGAAATTTAGCAACTTTATGCAAATTTAGAAGGGATTGCCGCAAGCAATCCCAGCATGCTCAGCGCAGCGAATTGCTCGCATTCCATAGAAAGTGAATGGAGGCGGAATTGGCCGCCAGGCAATCCGCGTATAGTCGGGCTTCGGTGTCAGGAAACTACTGAAAAACGTATTAACTTAATTAACCGTTTTCGATCTAAAATGAAGACAGATTCAGCAACTGCATGGCTTATTTCTCACCTAAAATGTTTTCAGAAACACATTTTAGTGTACTATTTAGCTGTTAAATTAGATTGTGGGTGATAGCCCACAATTGAAACCGCTCATCCAATCAGGTGCAGCCAAGAAGTGTTTGTGCCGGCTGTTGTCCGCCCAATGGGGAAACAACAATCACATCATCACTCACTCCGACCAATGGTGCAACTCTCAGTCAGTCACTCACTCAGTGACAGAGTGTTGTGGATATAGAGCTGGCCTGCTGGTCGAGCCAAAAATAGTGGTTTAATATTGGTAATACTGCATTTATAAACATAGCAGTAAAACTATATCCATGCAGCGATACTTTATTACTAGAATGAGAGATGCTAAACAGCAGTTTGCTGCACATTTTCCCATTTGCCTGCTGCCGCCTACGCTGTAAGATTTCCTCTTTGGTGTATTCTGGCTCAAATACATATCCGTCATTCCTTCCACTCAGTAAGACATGGCTGAAGTTAGTCCTCATTTGATCCATAGATTGGTATTCATTGCTAGCAGCAATTGTTAAATATTGTGTAGCTCTTCAGGCTAACAACAACAAGGCAACTGAATCTCATGGAGCCAAACTCCAAGCTGATTGGCCAGGGTGATTTTGCCGGGAGGGGAGGGCTCAGAGCACTGAGAAAGCACAGTTTTTTAAAAACCCGTAAGTCCCAGTAAAAAGCCATTTGCTGGGACATTCCGGGAAATCAAAATAGGCGTATTTTGATCCACAGAGCACAATTATATACATTTTTTTGTACTAATTATCAAATCGGTTTGAAAAATGTTACACCTGCCCTAATTGGGCCCAAGGAACCCATGCATTGCAGCTGGACGTAGTAGGGACTGGCAAGGTAACCCAGAATTCAAGACCTCACCTTGCAGCCGAGAAGACCCCACAGAGGCTAGCAGCAAGATTCTAGTGGCCGGGTAACCAAAGGGCCATCAGAGAATTCTGTCAGGCAGACCTTTATTTTACTCTTCCGTCTCTCAGACAAGGAGGACTCAGATGCAGAGAATTCAGTTCAGGCAGACCTTTATTTTACTCTTCCGTCTCTCAGACAGAATAAAAAAATAAACAGGTTATGAAAGTTAACAGAACTAAAATACTAAACTATGAAATGTACCAACAAAAATTCACTCTCAAAGAGGCTAACAATCGCTATGAAAATTAACAGAACTAAAATACTAAACTATGAAATGTACCAACAAAAAATTCACTCTCAAAGAGGCAAAGACAACAAGCTTACGTAGCGCAAAGGCAAGGACAAGATGAGGACAAAGGCTGGGGTGCATGGCATGAACAAGACACTCTGGCACAACACAAAGGGAGACGCAGACTATAACACATGAGGGTAATGGGAAACAGGTGGACACAATCAGGGAAGACACTCAGACCGGTGACACATGAGGAACGGCAAGTGACCTAAAACGAGAGGAGAGTTAATTTTCAAAATAAAACAGGAAGTCGTACATTTACAAAATAAAATAAGACAAAAAACCCAGGACAAGACAAAACCTCACCGCGGTGTGACAAATACTGCTGTCAGCGAGTGTCAGATCCATGCACCCAAACCGCATTACTGCAACTCACTGGTACCCCTTCAGCCTTATAGGTGTGGATATTGTAGGACCACTACCCAAATTCTGCCAGCAACATTGTTTTATCTTGGTATTATTAGATTATAGCACACGTTACCCAGAGGCAGTCCTCCCTCCAGTGCCAAAGCCTTAGCAAGAGTGCTGTTCATGCTGTTGTCAAGGGTGGGAATAGCTGAGTAGATCCCAACTGATCCCGACTCCCAGCTGTGCTGTCAGAAACAGGTGAGGCGAACATACCTCTATTTATTACCCACAAACTGACGGGCAAGTAAAAAAGTGGCCCACAAGGTCTGCTGTACCCCCATGCACAGCAGACAAGCTAAGGTGCAGGAATTTAAATCTACAGAGAAGGTACTCGTGTTAGTCCCCACAAATTACATGTATGTACATTACTGGCAAAGTGGCATGGGCCATATTAATTACATGAGCGATTTAGGCCTGTAAATTAGTTGGCCCAATTTAAATTATTAATTAAATTGGGCCAACGAGGAAGGCATTAGATAGCCATTTAAAGGTGTACTTCACCGGTAAACCGTTTTTACTTGCTCCTTTTTAAATATGATAGGTCACTCCTAGTTGCATATGCATGCTGCACGTGGAAAACGTTTTTCTACCTCCATTGCATGCATTAGCCAATGTAAGAACATAGACGGACGAGGAAGTCAGAAATGAGGAAGTGAGAAAAAGCCCAACAGTCTGACGTATGAATGTGTATGAATATTCATGACCTCGCCTACCTTGGCTTGAGACCGCCCTCAGGAAAACAGTATACGGCATTTCAGAATGTTTGTAAACAATAGGCGTCAAGATACTTCCGAGTGGCAGGAAGAGAGCGGCTTCCATCCAGCCGGCTACTGTAAACAGTGTTACATTGTTAAAAACATTGTTGTTGATCTGAAGTTGTAAGTTCTAAATGCTGCATCTCTCGGTTTCATTAAAAAAAAAGTATTACGTCGCTATCATTTTCCGTTCCGGAGATAGACGCGAAAGAGTCCAGCAATACCCCGACTTCTTAAACAACATGTAACACACGTTAACCTGTAGGCTGCCTTAAACCTGGGTTTGCTCAGTGAGCACAACCGTATAATAAACGTTTAACGTGTAGCCTATAGTGTAGCCGTAATGAATTCAATATGTACGACTTTATTCTCATAATTAATTCAATATTTACGACTTTATTCTCGTAATTTAATGAAAAAGAAATTCTTAATGTGGCCCTAATACTCCGTCGTAATATGTTAATGAGACTTCCCATACCCGTATGAATTAATGAGACGTCACGTAGCGCCCCGCAAGAAGAAAATCATTCATTCAAGCCATGTACTGTTTTCTCGATCGCTCTGCCCTGTCAAATGATATGGAGGGGTTTGTTTACTAGTTCTGCCATCGGAGAACGCTTCGTCTTTTGCCACCCTGAAGAACATATATTGTTGTTGTGACGTCGTGGTGATTTGTCGTGTTGATAACATAGACATCTTATATCATGAATGAATCTAATGTATGTATATAGTAACATATGTATAAGATGTCTATGGTTGATAACGCACTAGAGGGATCACTCGTCGCTGATTGGCTAACATCACTGTGACGGACAGTGCTGTTAGCCAATCAGAGGCAAGTCATTTAAATGTCATGAATATTCATGAGTAAGAGACGAAAACCTCTCGTTATTCCCCCCCACCTCCTCCTCCAAACTAGAACAGCCTGAAACAGGCGCACCAGAGCATTTTTTTCACCAAAACCAGCTCACAGGGCATTCATTAATACTAGAGACCACTGCAAAATTAACGAAAAAACGATGCAATGAGACCTTTAAGTCATGTAAAATGACTTAAACAATGGCTTGAATGGACTGCGTCCCCTTTGTTATCTACTTTGTTGTCAAATCCACAGAAGCAGATGCCTCCTGAAATTCCTACAGGTGACTGTCTCCACAACAGCAGGATCTAAGGGAACCTGACCCACCAAGATGTGTTCTCAGATCAGCCAGGAAGAACAGACATCATAAAGCATGATATGCTGAATGCCCATAGGCTAAACATGCAAACATAAAGGAGAAAATCCAGAAGATGTAGATGGGAGTAATTGAAGAGTTGCACAGCGCCTGGAGCAGCCCGATAGCGATGGTCCCCAAACCAGAGATTACCATCAAAAGATTCTGCAATGACTTCAGGAAACTGATGGTTGTCACAGAAAGATGTGACACATAAGATGCCCAGTCAACAAACTGATAAACAACTGGGCCCTGCCTGGTTCATCAGTGTCCTTGACCAAACCAAGGGATATTGGTAAGTCCCCACCCCAGGGCCAAGGAGAAGACGGCATTCGCGACTCTGAAGGGACTGTTTGAGTAAGTCGTGCAAACGTGTACTCCAGTAAATGAGTACTCGTCAAGCAAAACATAAACGATTACAAAAATATTTGTATCACTGGCCTGGGTAGGTGGAATTACAGCGATCTGACATGGGGAACTAAGACGTGATCACCAGTATGAGTCCCAGTGTGTCTAGCGGTGTGGACCTGCCGAGGAGGTGGGGCTTTCAAGCAAGGTCGTCGGGCAGCAGCACTCCTCTATAGAGCCATCAGGGGTAGGGTACAAAGCAAAATATTTTTGTATTATTTTTTTATTTTTTGACTTACAGAGGTGAAATATCATTAAGGTGAGATATCCATTCCCCAGCATGCACTCGGTTGACATAGTCTAGTTTTACCCGTTTTTTTAAGACATGAGGAAGTCAGAAAGAAATGATTTTATTAACATGATTATACCATGGCCATTGAAAATTATAGTGGTGAGATGTGTGCATTATTTTTTGATAACAACACGGCTAGTCTCATCACCGACACTCTGGTCTAACCATCTCCACACTTCGTTTAAGCACAGCGCTGGAGAAAGTTCTGGCTCTACTCACTATCATTCTGGCATAGGGGAAAAAAACGCTCCATCTTGTTTGTATTTCTTTAACCAATCATAATCGTCTTGGGCAGCGCTATGCCCAGGATACAGCAGCGGTGGCAGATGGTGGAAGAGGTATAAGGCAGGGGTTTTCAAATTGGGTGAATGTGAGCCTCCCCTTAAAGTAGGTAAGGACAGCCGAGCCCCTCCCCCCCCCAACCCCCTGACCTAACCCACTGCAGTAAATGCTTGTGTGTTCCAGGCAATGATGACTTTCGATCAAATGTAAATATTTTTTAATATTGTATTTGAAGACATTTTATTTCCACAACTTTTTAAAAAGTGCATTCATAAACGAGTCTTTGCAACAGCAAATAATTTCTTGAGCCGAGAGGGGCCCCATAAACTTGAGCCGAGAGGGGCCCTTTGCGATTGGGTATATATATTTTTTCCTCATGGCCATGGACGTCGGTTGTCGGTCCGGGCTGTATTGCGATCGCGCAACCCGCCCCCCCCCGCCCCCACGTCGGTCGCCGGTCCGGGCTGTATCGCGATCGGTATAAGCCTGCCCAGAGCCTGCCATTGGGTGACTCCTACAGCCAACAACCTACATCCGGTAAGCCAGACTACCGACACTATAAACTAATGCGCAACATTTCCACAACCTCACATCAGCTGGCCAGTGTTCTGTGAGCTAAAATAATCCTGTTACCTCAACATACTAGCAGTTAACAAGACAGCAAACATAAACAACTCCCCTTCAAAATACAAAACAATACAAATCTTCTTTAAATTCAGTCGTCCTCGAAAGTTATGTTACTACTCTGGCATTGGCATCCTCACATCTGCTGGTCCACTGACACGGTTATACTACCTTAAAAATGCATGTGAAATTCGTGGACATAGTAGGAAAAATTATTTCAGTGAATATCTTAGTTACAAATCTTAGCAAAGTAACTATAACATTGAGGGTCAAGCTTGATATTAACAGAAATGTCCCCTCATCAAGGAACTCCGAGACAGTGATCTGTCTGTAACCAAAATCCTCGTGGCTCACATCAACAAGTAATGGAAAATCATTGATTTTTTAAATTAATGTAAAGCATCTGCCATTTCCTTCACATCCATCCATCCATTTTCTTATGGGGCTGGGTCATGGTGGCAGCAGGCTAAGCAAGGTATTCCAGATGTTCCTCTCGCCAGCAACGTTTTCCAGTTCCTCCTGAGGGATCCTGAGGTGTTCTCAGGCCAGATGAGATATATAATCCCTCCAGCGAGTTCTGGGTCTACCCCCAGGTCTCCTACCAGTTGGACGTGCTACGAAAACCTCCAAGGTAAGGCACCCAGGAGGAATCCTGATCAGATGCCAGAACTACCTCAGCTGGCTCCTTTCGATGCTATCTCTAAGGCTGAGCCCAGCAACCCTACCGAGGAAACTAATTTCAGCCATTGTATCTGCAATCTCGTTCTTTCGGTCACTACCCAAAGCTCATGACTAAAGGTGAGGAATGTAGATAGATAAATTGAAAGCTTTGCCTTCCGGCTCAGCTCCCTCAACTTCACCGCAATGGTCCAGTACAACTTATATTCAATAGAGCTTTGAAATTGTTTATTATGGAAATATCATTTCCATACGTTTTTTTGTTACAACAATGTCCTTTAGTCAAGTATTTAATGTTTTCTGTAATGGAGTTATTTTTAAGTAGGCCTACTTCAAATCTACTAGCAAATGTTGACTGCCATGTTATTTATTGCTAGATATAACTAATTTTCTATACCTTTTTTTTGTTATAAGGCTGTTAAAGCTTACATTTAACATTAATTATTTACAATGTTTTAACTTATGTTTTAACTAGTGATGGGCATAGATTAATTTCTTTAATCTAGATTAATCTAACTGTAATCTTGGAATTAATCTAGATTAATCTAGATTAAAATGGCTCATTTGAATTCTGTCGAAGGCATTCATAAGCCTAGCATATGCGTGTGCTGCCTAAATAATGACTAAAAATAAGTCTGCACGATTGTTGACGGGGGGGGGGGGGGGGGGGGGGGGTGCGCGATTGTTGACCGGAGGGGGAGAGGGGGGTGCGTGATTGTTGACGGGGGGGGGGTGCGCGATTGCTGACCGGAGGGGGAGAGGTGCGCGATTGTTGACCGGGGGGGGGGTCAGTAATGACACCGCGAATACGGACGTTTATCATCTTTTTTAAAATATATATTTTTTAAGAGGCCCCTGATTGGCCGAGGCCCCAGGCTTACCAGGTAAGCCGTGCATTAAGGCGCCACTGCCCAGACCTACGACCGACAGGGGGGGGTTGCCGGGCAGAGGACGCAGCCGTTCCACGGCGCTTACCTTCCTTGGTGGAAATCCGGTATAGACTCAGCTCCCAACCGAACTTTGAGAATAGATTAACGGTGATAATTTTTTTATCGCGCGATAAGAGTCTCGCGTTATCGCAGCGCGTTAACGCCGATAACGGCCCACCACTAGTTTTAACACACTAAAATGTGTTTCTGAAAACATTTTAGGCAAGAAATAAGCTAAGCAGTTGCTGAATCTGTCTTCATTTTAGATCGACAACAGTTAGTTTTTCGGGAGTTTCCAGGAGCGGCGAGTCCCACCGGATGCCACTGATTTGCAAGTAGCTGAGACCTCAACTTCATTCAAATGAGGTGCACACCAACGCGACGCTCTGTCTCTTGAAACACAATGCCACGCTACCAGAATGCATTGCACAGCTGCTGTGTTCAGAAATGCATACTAACGTACTAGTCATACTAAGTATGACGTCAAATTGAGTATGTAGTGTGTTCACACTGCATAGTATGTGGATTTTGTGTATGCAAGAAATGCCCGGATGTATACTAGATTAGTAAGAATGTCGGAGTATGCCGCATGAGCTTACTGGACATACTCAACTTCAGATGTCATCTCACATGTCCGAAAATGTTGGCGCCAATTTCCAAACAGGTGTCATTTAGATAAACTGACCACACATTGGAAAGCTACAGGGTGACTCTATCGACTGAAAAAATATTGTGTATAATAATTAAAGTGACATATAAACAATAAAATTACAACAGCTTTTAGCCTGTTTACAAATATCCTCTATTGCTGCCGGTTGGTGCGAAATGCATTCTATGATACTTGGCTGTATACTTCAGTGCAGGGGCGGCTCTTCCATCACGGAGGGTCACACGTCCCCCCTGAGAGCTGATTGGCCACCCCGTGCGCCCCCCCCCCCCCATTTTAATTGGCCCTTAGTGATGTCAATCATTGTGCCAGAGAGAACAGGCAAGGCTTTGAAATGGAAGTTCTTGAGAACTTAGTTTGTAAATCAACAATGTTTTGCAAACTACTGTTAGTTAATTTGGTTCTGTTTGCATGGGAAAATGTTCTTAAACAACACTTAATAGACTGTTTTCATGTGGTGAGCTTAGCTGTCCGTGACAGTGACTGAACGTAAGCATGACACATAACTAGTACAGCACAGTTGATCTATGAGCTCTCATATCGATTAACCAATGGGAGTAGGTGACACCATCAAGGCACGCCCCCTCATTTACATATGGATGAAGAAATACAGGAATAAATAAATATGGAAATAAATAAATAGGGAAATAAATGAATACAGAAATAAATAAATAGGGAAACAAATAAATACAGAAATGAATGAATAGGGAAATAAATTAATACATAACTAAATTGTGGCGGGGTACGGTCCGGCCACACGCCACCTAAGTGGCTTTCTTTTGGGGCCCTCCGACACAGGACACGGGTAGATGTTATTCAAGGTGTTTATTGGAGTTGAAGGCCAGTTGGTATTCGCCGAGCTGATAGTACCTCCAGTCATGACGGTGCTCCTCCTCGAGTGTGTGTGTTGATGGCTGGTTTATCCTGGGTGCCATGATTGCTCATGCACCACAGGTGTGCAGCCCCACCCAGCCAGAGTCCAATCAGTGTGACTCAGGCCAGGTGAGGCTGTAAACCAGCCACCAACAACACACACTCCACATAAACCCTCCACATAAATTAATTGGGAAAAAAATAAAAACAAAAATGAACAATTTGAGAAATAAATAAATGAATTGTGTTTGTATATTTATTTATTTTCAAATTACCTTGCACATTTGTTTAATCATTGAGGCTTTTATTTCTACATTTATTTCTGTATTATTTTATTTTTATTTATTCATTCATTTTTATTTTTGCAGTTTCGGTCCTCCATATTATAGATCTGATGCACATACTTACATATTTCCTATCTTTCTTATTTTCTATTTCTTGTAATTTCTGTTTTAAAGAGTGAGCAACTGCAATGTTCCCCTCTGGGATCATAAAAGTATTTCTGATTCTGATTATTAAAATAATGGTAATACATATTGCAATATGTGCTGTCAATAGAGTTATTTCTTGCACAATACATTGCACCCACTTAATTTGCCTTAGGCTACTGTTGGTGAGTTTACTAATTGCACATAAGAGTCAGATGTTGAAGAGAATATCATAAACAAGGGGACATGTCCATCAGAATTGTAATGTTGTGCAACAGTGCAAAATGAAAAGGTCATATGCACCTTCCCTACAAGGTGTCAGATTTAATGATCATTGCTGTGGAGGCAGAGAGGACCCAGGCAGTTAACATGGGCTCCCTCTGGGAACCCCGAAGGAGCCCAAAAATGTTCACATTCTCCCCTTTGTGCCCCTTCTTTAACTGGTGCCCCCCCCCCCCCCCGTTTCATTTATGATCCCCCCCTGTGCCCCCCACCAGAAAATAATCTGGATCTGCCCCTGCTTCAGTGTGAACGGTCTGCTGGTATTGGCATACTTCATCATTCATTTAGTAGGCAGTATGCACTAACGTACTATTCATACAAAGTATGATGTCAAATTGAGTATTTAATGCGTTCACACGGCATAGTATGTGGATTTTGTATACGCGAGAAATGCTCGGATGTAGGCAGTAGGTTAGTATCCGGTTCCGAACACGACAGACGCTAGTTCCCAACAGTGCGGCTAACGGTGCTTCGGTGGTACACCAACGTGAGCGAGAATGACACCGAGACGCAGATAGAAGCGAACCGTATTGATTATATTAGTTCAGTGTTTCCCACAGGATTTTGTGAGACTATGGTGGGTGGATCTCGGACCCTCTAGGGGGGTCCGGGGGCATGCTCCCCCGGAAGATTTTTTTTTACATTTTAAAGTTAAATGCATCAATCTGGTGCACTTTGAAAGCAAAATTAAGAGGCTAGATATATGAAGACCTGTGTGCTCTTGTGAACAATTTAATCATAAACACATTGGTTGTATAGATACGAATGGTGAAAACACAAAATCAACTAGAGCATACATCTGAGCCATCAAAGAAATTAAGCAAACGTGGTTAACTGTGTTGAACTAGTTTATTTTTTAGAAAAGCCAAGATATATGCCCTGATCAACATAATTGTCAAGCAGGATCCAGGGGTATGCTCCCCTGGAAGACAATTTGGATTAGGTTCTGCTGAATTTTGTGGAAATAAATTGACAATATTCAGGCATGAGATGAACAAACCAAATATAAGCCTATATTACAGTAGCATCTTTGTGTAGAGCAGCAGAGCTCTTGGGACCCTGGGCCTGGTCAGTAATCCATCCCTGCTAATACATTTCATCATGTAAATATGAGCACTCCTTCCAGGTGATGTGACCTATTGGCTCAAAATCAGTGCAGGATCATACTTGTTTTGTGAGACACAACTCTTACTTTCTTTTTGTTTCTTCTTTTTTTTTTTTTTTAAATCAAATCTTAACATTCTTCATATTTTTTTAAATAAACGTTTAATACATTTAATACCCACGTTTTATTTTGAAAACCGGAAGTTTCCACACGCTGCAGTAAGCTAGCGCTGACTTTCCCAGTTGTCTCAAAGTATTTGCCATAAAGTCGGCAATAAGGGCGCACTTGAAAATGTTGGAGCGGCTGCTTGACCACGCGAAACCGAGAGACGGCTGGCTGGACCACAGTCCGGTGCGTGTGGATGTGCGGCGCTCCTCCGGCGGAGCGGTTCATGTTAATAGCGGAGTCCGGGAGGGTTCACCTTCACGGCGTAGTTACGAGGGATGTGCGACTATCGTCTTAAAAAATACTAAAGTGTTTTTTAAAGTTAGAAAGGTATTAGACGTTCAACCGATATTCACGCTCCGAATTACAGCGATCAGACACAGGGATCACCGGTATGAGTCCCGTGTGTCTAGCGGTGTCTACCTGCCCAGGTGTCTACCTGCCCAGGTGTAGGCCTATTGGTCAGTAGTTCTGCAGCGATGAGTTAAATCAGGGCTTGTTGCGACCACGGATGTATTTGGTTTGCGATGCTCATGCCTTTTTATTTTAATGTTTTACTTTTCGCTCGACTAATGAAAACGTATTCGACTAAGCCTCCGTCGATCGACTAAGCCGACTATTAGGGGGCAGCCCTAGTTAACTTACAGCACTTATATGGACCATTAGTTATATTTTCAATTTATTTACAGAGCAATCCCTGCAAAGTGTTTAGGTAATAACTATAGAAGAGAGGGGCGTGGCATCACGATGGAGTCAGCCATTACGATGCACGATGTCAGACCACGCGAACGCGAACCTGATTTTTTTTTTTTCACAGACACGTCGGTACGCCGGAATTCCGGCGTGGTGGCGGAACGCTATCAGCCCTGCGTTAGTTACAAGGCTCGCGAATCGCGGGGCACTCGTCCACGACGCCTTGTAAACGTTAAGTTAACTTACGTTGTCAGAGTGTTTGAACTAGTGGATACTGTAAAGTTTGTTAACGTTACTTACCTCAAACGATGTGGTGCCCTGACGTCTCGGATGCTGTCAGGTAACGCTATTCCAGTGCGCGCGCGTGTGTATGTATGAGTGTGCGCGCGCCGCGTTCAGCGGGGAGGGGAGGGGCGGAGCCGGCTGACTGGGAGTGAGAGATGCTTAAGCAGCGGCGCGAAACACAAGTTACAGATCTTAATTGTTATTATGTAAGAATTTTTTTCGGTTCATTCTGAGACTGTGGCGGGACAAATTAGACCATGGCGGGCCGCCATAGTCTAAGTAATTAATGGGAAACACTGTAGTTTTATCTAGTACTAGTTGAAAAATTACAGATTTTCTTTCGGATTGGTCTTGTTCTGAAGACTTGACATTTAACAATATTATATTGCTATTGTTGATATTCAACGCATTTTTTACTCAGGAAATATGTGTAGGCTACAACTGTTAAGGAACAGGACGAGTGGACCCAAACGCTGAACACAGGAAATACAGGGAATTTATTATATAAAGGGCAATGGTAAACGGCCAGGCTAGGCCGGCGGTAATCGGGCAGGCGGGGTTTCGGCAACAGGCAGGTAGTCGGACAGGCGATGGGTCGGCAACAGGCGGGTAGTCGGACAGGCGATGGGTCGGCAAAAGGCGGGTAGTCAGGCAGGCGATGGGTCGGCAACAGGCGGGCAGTCGGACAGACGATGGGTCGGCACAGGCAGGCAGGCAGGCAGGGTTCAGCAACAGGGTTCAGCAACAGGCGGGTAGTCAGGCAGGCAGGGTTCGGCAACAGGGTTCAGCAACATGCGGATAGTCAGGCAGGCAGGGTTCGGCAACAGGGTTCAGCAACAGGCGGGTAGTCAGGCAGGCAGGGTTCAGCAACAGACGGGTAATCGGATCACTGGACCGAGGTTGGGTAAAGACTGTGGGGCCGGGACCTGAGTCGACATCAGTGCTGGAGCCAGTGAACGCCGCGGAGCCGGCACTGGTCTTAAAGTTGGCACTGGAGCAGGAGGTCGCTGGGGAGCTGGCACTGGAGCACGGACGACGGGACTCGGATCCTGCAGAGAAGCAAGGGCTGGAGGAGACGAGGCTTGAAGGGGAACTGGGCACAAGACAGGAACATCGACGGGAAACCCAGAGGCAGGACCAGCCTCTGCGGCATCTTGGCTTGGCGGAGACTCAGGAGGGCACTCATCTTCAGTCCACTCGTCCTCAGTAGACCACTCCGCGTCCTTGGCAGAGCAGTCGTCGGTGGCAGCAGACCAGGCATAGGACCAGGCATCTTCCGAGGAGTCGGACCAATAATCATGGTCCTCTGGCTGCTGCACCCACCAGGGGGAAGAGGGCAGGTAAGGTGAAGAACTGAGGTGGTGAGAGGCAGACTCCGCCACCACTGACCCAGTGGAGGTTGGAGTGTGTACTTCTCTACTGAAACGTATTACCCGTAATCTCAGGCTTGGCACAGGCTTGGGCGAAGACTCGGGTGTGGGCTTGGGCGAAGACACGGGTGTATCTTCCGAGGAGTCGGACCAATAATCATGGTCCTCTGGGTGCCACCTGGGCCGCAGATGGTTAGTCCCGGAATACCCCCCTCTCATTGCTAGCCGGGTCCCTAAGAAGGCATCCCAGGCATCTGGCAAAATTGTCGGCTGGGTCCTTGTTTTGGCTCTGTCATGACTTGCCACAGAGTTTTTAAGGACCCAGTTGAGCCTGTAGGTAGGAGATCACCCGGCGGACAGCCTCTGTGTCAGCTGGGTCCATGTTTGGCCAGTTCGTACTGTTAAGGAACAGGACGAGTGGATCATCAGTGGCGACAATCGGCCACTAGATGGGGGTGTTGGACCGTGTAGCAGGACGTGGTGTAACAAAAACATTGTCCAATGTGTAGGCTACGCTTTAAAACAAGACTTAACTGAAATACATCGTCTCTCAATGAGCTATTGAATTGATTAGGAAACAAAACATTGGGAATATCGAACTTCAAACTGAATTCATCATATAATTGTGTGTTCCATCTTTCTGAAACAAACCAAATATATTAAATGCCTCTTAGCTAATCAATACAATTTTACGATACGCTATAATATAAAACTAAATAGGCCTACATGTATGTTGATGTGTCGGACACATCGCCATACGCGCAGATTAGAGTTCTCAACTGCTTGAGTCGTTATTATTCGTTCGTATATAATTGTAGTTCCCTTAAACAAATCCGTCTCAAATTTTACAATATAGCCTATAAAACTAATTGTGTGTGTTCTTGTGTCGGACACACACAGTAGGCTAGAGTTTTCAACTGCAGAGAATTCTGCAAGCAAACACGTGCTATTAATCTTTAAAACCTATTTTATTAAACAAATATTAAAAAACATCCCGCAACAAAACTTTAAAACGATCTATCGACTACCAGCCGCTTTTAACACCGTAGGGAAACAGGTCTGAAACATATGAAAACAAATCATGTCAAACACACTCAAACCGTGACAGCCTACAACCCTCTACATGGAAACAGCTGTAGGCCTACCCGTGCCTCACCAGAACCAGGAACCAGTGCCTCACCAGAACATCTGCTACCGTACTAGCCCACTGATCCTTGGTGGGAATGGCCTCGGTATATTTGGAAAACACATCAGTTAAGACCAGCCCATTTTCCCTTCCATTTGAAAGCTGGTTCTAAAATGGTGAAGTCTATTGCCAGGATTTCATGTGGACGAGAGACCTGCAGACTGCCCATAACAGATTTGACTTTTGGTTGTACAGCTTTAGCCAGAACACATCTTCCACACTGCTGACACCATTTTTCTACATCTCTATACATATTGGGCCAGTAACAACGGGAACGCACTAGTTGCAAAGTACGTTCGTGATAACATCTTTATGCAAACACTGTGGCAGTACAATCTGGCAAGTCTCCTTAGCCCCATCCGGAGAGTTGAACCTGCAGTATAGTACCTTTTCTTCCTCTCTCAGGCGCCCCCATTGGCGTGCAAGCTCCTTGGTGCCTTGCCCAAATCTCTCCCTCTCCTTCGAATTGGGTGGGCTGGCTCTTCTCCAACAGGCCAGAAATGGACCAATAACTGGGTCTTGTTCCTGTAATGTGGCTATGTTCTCTTTGGAGCAACCTGGGAGGACAGAAATGTCAGCTTGGGTACACAAAGCCCCCCCCCCCCCCCCCCCCCCCCGCTCACATTCCTTTTCCTCCTCCGAAGTCTCAGTTGCACTATATTGGCGAAACAAGGCATCCGCATTCCCATTTCCAGCCCCTGGACGATACTTTAAGGTAAGGTTGAATGGAGCTAGCTGGGCTGCCCATCGTTGCTCTACTGCACCAAGGTTTGCTGTATCTAGGTGCCTGAGTGGATTGTTGTCAGTATACACAGTGCAAGATTCCCCCAACAAGTACTCCCTGAACGTTTCTGACACCACCCACTTAAGAGTAAGGAATTAAAGCTTCATAGAGGTATAGTTCAGCATGTTTTTCTTAGCAGGTTTGAGCGCCCTACCAGCATAAGCAACAGCTTCCCTCCGTGTAACTGGCCAAACTTTTCTTCATACTCTGCTGTCCAGGCTGATGTCAGCGGCTTCCTGGGGGTCTTACCCTTTTTCATACCTGGGCTCAGCTGTGCCACCACGTGGTGGAAGAGGGCAGCCATCTTTACCAATCCACATTTCACCTGTCGCTGAAGGAAATGACACTTTGAAAATTTGGCCTCGAGTCCCTGCTTCTGAAACTGAGAGAAGACCTCCTCCAGCCTCTCCAGATGCTGCTGATTAGAGGACGAGAACACAATCACATCATCAAGGTACAGTAAGACAGATTGATAACGGCAGTCTCCAAACATGTGCTCCATAAGGCGCTGAAAAGTGCTAGGGGCATTGCACAGTCTGAATGGCATCCTATTGAACTCAAATAGTTCAAACAGAGTACAGTCTGCTGTTTTTGCCCTGTCTTTTTCAGCAACCTCAACTTGGTTATAGCCACTGACTAAATCCAAAGTAGAAAACCACTTGGCTCCTACAAGCCCATCCAGTGACTCTTCAATCCTTGGAAGAGGGAAAGCATCTTTCCTACACAATCTTACACAATCTGATTCCCCCATCTTTCTTTTGTACCAGTACGATGGTAGATGCAGTACCGTCACATCCTTCCTTAACAGTATGACATGGTGAGAGCCCACATAAAACATTTGTAACCTGTATGTGTACTACCCCTCTTTCAGACACCACTAAGGCAGGTGAAACTAGCAGACCCTCTGGAAGTACACCCTCGTCTGGCCGTAGTGGCTCCCCTAGAAACTCCATGTGCTGCTGTGAAGGAACCTTGGGACACAAAGTGTTAATGTACCTGCGGCTACATGTACTGAGCTCTACCTCTTAGTCTCACTTTGAAGGGCTCAGGGAAGTTAGCTGTGGTCTCTTCCACTTGGCAGTGTCTGAGGGCTTGTCTCCAGTCTGGGGCCTCTGTTACCCTGGGATCATCAAAGAGACTGGGGCCATACTACAGAAAAAAACTCATCGTAGTATCCTTTTATCACATTCATTCCCAGTACCCCAGGGGTCTGCATTTTCTTTTGCTGCATTTGAGGGTCATCTGGATCTTTCACTACCAGGACCCCCCTGCGGGAGACACCTTTACCCAGTATGATGATGTCCAACTCCAAATAGCCTAGTTACAGCAGTTATAGACCATTTATTGCCCTAAGATCTAACCATGCGCAATCACGTAACTGAGTATCTGTGAGATGGCCGAAATGTTCATTAAGAAAAACTCAGTAATAGTTGTGACCATAGACCCAGTATGATGGAACCACAATTTCCCCGTTATTTTAAAATTAAAATAACGGGGGAATTTTAACCGTTCGATCTAGTTCTGATTGAAGATTTGTCTCTAAATGTGTGTGACTTTTCTCACTAGCAGGCTCTTGCATTTCCAATTGGGCTTCTCCCCTTTCAGAATGGGTTGTTTTATGGAGGGCTGCAGTGCAGTAACATGCAATGTGGCCCACGAATGTAGCACCACAAAACACAAACAAGGGAGTAGATTCAAAGATAGACACTTTAATACAATAAGGCATAATTAATATCCACTCACTTTAAATATATTCTGCATGTTGCCCAGCCATAACTAGGCAGGGCGGGGGTAAGTCCCATAGTGTTCACAGCAATTCAATTCAATTTTATTTGTATAGCGTCAATTCATAACAGAAGTTATCTCAGGGCACTTTTCAAATGGGGCAGGTCTAGACTGAACTCCTAATAACATTTACAGAGACCCAACAGTACCACCATGAACAAGCACTTGGCGACGGGGGCAAGGAAAAACTGCCTGTTAAAAGGCAGAAACCTCGGACAGACCCTTCGGCTCTAGGTGGG